>WMED01000320.1:0-37483 GCA_019650415.1 Pipa parva
AAGTATACTTTACTTTCTTTTCACTTTTGTTATCCCCACCTCGTATGGTTCAGAGAAGCTTCTGAATATGCAACAGGAAGGAGCAGGAAGGAGAGGGGAGGGAGAGAGACTCATTCTGAGATTTGCCACTTTCCCTGTCTAACTGACAGCTAGTATCAAGAAAATAGCCTGCAGCCTGGTTGTATATTCAAACATTAGTTTATTGCCTAACGAGTATGTCTATTTTGTAAAAGTGTGGTTTGCATGGTCTTTTAATGCATTGGTTTGAAAAGGTTTCATAGTTTTTGTAGATGGATGTTATTGCACTCCTTGATAAGTTTCTGTTTAAGTTGGAAATGTTCGCTTAGTTAGTTAGTGTAGTTCTTTCTTACCTATTTTATATTTTATTATACAGTGTTCTCATGAAATGAATTGGGCAAACTATTTGTTGACATACCGATCATCAAGGTCTAGTCTGTGGGTAGTTTCATGTTCTTTTTGTGTAGGACGAAATAGTTGGGTGTCCTTTGTACATTTCTCATCTGTGTATGATTCTTGCCATTACTAGCCCCTGGAATTTTCCTGTGTAGCAAATAGTCACAACAGACATTTTCATGTTTCAGTTTAAAATATTACTAACTTTGACAATTACAGTATTAAGCCCACCACTGACCTAAAACATTTAAAAGCTAAATTAATCCTTAACTTTATCCTCTCAGCTGCTAATAATCAGTGATTTGGAAAATACTATTTTAGCAAATGTATTATCTGTCTAGGATAGATGTCTTCTTCTAATTTCTACTGTTTTTTTGCCCATTATTTCTGCCTGAACCTTATTAAAGCCATTTTTTAACCATGGACATGGTACTACTCTCCCTTGAGTCTGTTCACAATTCCACCTTGACATGCTCTATAATTGTACACTGTGTGTTTGTTTAGCAATATAGGCTAAATTGTAGAAATAACCCATTTTCTACAGCAATCCTGTCTGCTGTACATCTACTGAATTCATTAAGCCAGCTACACAGTGAGTGCAGAAAAGGAGAGGATCGCTCAATCCACCAAACAGTATAAAGAACAGTGGGTGCCAAGGAGTAAGAGACCCAATGTAGCAAACAACAAACAAACGAAGACTCCAGCACTCCGAAATAAATAAAATCATCCAAAATTTATTGTAATAAAGTTAAAATCCAAGCGTCATGGTGGTAAGATAAAAGATAAAAGCACCCTCTAACCGGTTTCGCGCGATGGCGCTTAATCATAGACAAGGTGCTGCTAGAAAAACGAGTATATATAGAAAAATCAACTTACCACACGATGCGAAACACCTATGTTCTGGTAAGTTGATTTTTCTATATATACTCGTTTTTCTAGCAGCACCTTGTCTATAATTAAGTGCCATCGCGCGAAACCGGTTAGAGGGTGCTCTTATCTTTTATCTTATCACCACGACGCTTGGATTTTAACTTTATTACAATAAATTTTGGATGATTTTATTTATTTCGGAGTGCCGGAGTCTTCGTTCATTTGTTGTAAGCCAGCTACACAATCTACACTGTTTTCAAGGCAAAGGAACCCATAATATCAGATATTTATACATTTCAGTATCACCCAGGACACTTTGAATTTGAAGCAAATTAATACACAAATATCCATCCACCCATTGATATGTTTACATTTTATGAACACAGTGTACAGGCACACCTATAACAAAGAAGAAAGGAGGGGTAGAGAAAAGCACTCCCATACATTAAGAGTGCATCAGATGTTTGGCATCCCAATTATCTCATCTTTAGCACTTCCATTTGTATGTGTCACACATTGATTACCTTCCACAAAATGATGCTACTACAAATATAAAAAGAGAGAACCCGGAAAGCAGTCAGGGGCTAATTTCAAGTACACAGAGTCTTTTCAACCAAGACCAAACACATAACATCACTCACAGGATCTATGTTACTGATATGATTTATTGTGACCAGACCTATCTGAGGCTGAAAATAGCTACTGTAAACCAGACAATCAGATCTGGATAGTTCATTCAGAATAGATAGTGAAGGCACTGAAATATTTTGTTCTGTGTGAAATGCAGACTGGCTTTCTTTTGCCATTCTCCCATAAAGCATTGACTGCTGAAGTAATCAGTAGTTGTTTGTATTTTCCATAGAAGCATGCAGCATTTCACAGTTTTCATTGTTAACCTCTTGGAATTACTAACCACTTGAGCTCTCCTTGAGTGTCCATAATTTTGGTCAAAGTTTCACATTTTTGGACTGCTCTGGGCAGATTTTACAGCTTTGCCATTCTGCTTTCATTTGTAAATGGTTGACTTAACTGTCCTCCCTGAGATATTCAGTGAACTGGAAGATTTCTTGTATCCCTTTTCTGGCACTTTTCAATAAACTTGTCAGAAAATTGTTTGGAGAGTTCTTTAGAATAAGATTAGAATGGGAAATGCATGGCTAAAATCTTATTATATAGCTAGATGGGGTTTTTAGAACTCTGGCTGCGTTTTCATTGGTATATGATAAAAACATATAGGAGGACTTGTACTGTGTTTCTTTTACCTAAAGCTATGTGAAATCTGGTGTATCTGTTTTATGGTCTTTTCTCCTTCAGTGACAGCATTTTTATGGAGTGGCCTCTGTTCTGCATTATGAAAACACAATTATTGTGTTTTTAATTAACTGCCAAACCAGCACTGTTTGTTTAAAAAAAAGTGCTTTTGTTATTGAGTCAATTCTACTTAATCTTCAAGAACTCGGCTTTGTTTAAACTGCTTTTAAAAAAGTCTCTTGCATCACTTTCCTATTAAGTATAGCATTATCCTCTATCCCATTCTGCATCTTATACTACCATAAGTTTCTTAATTTAAAGATGAATGGTTAATTGTTTAAGACACTATGCTATTTCCCATTCACATGCATGGCATTAGTGAGACCAAGTCATTTATCACTTGAACCCACTTACAAGCATCCATTTAAAACTAGACAAATAAATACAATGGTAACATGGTAATTAGGTCAAGTCGCTAACAGCATGACTATAGTAGTCTACAGAGGAGTACATCTTTAATTTGCAGACTATTCTTTTCACCTGGATAGTGGTAAAAATAATAGTCTGGAAGTTACTTCTGACTTTTCGCTTGTGTCCATTTTGTTGTGGCTTTCCACTGTAATTTTTTATTTATCAAGATACAAATACTGTTTGTCACATTATTCTGTGTGATTGTGCTATAAACTGTTTACCATTGTTGACCTTGTACAAACCCTACTATTTGTGGGTAAGTGGTAAGGAACAGAATTTTCTCCAAATCAGCTTTTTTGCCACTGAATAAAAAATTGACATTTGTCATTATTGAATTGTTATGGTTTAATTATTTTTACACTGTTTTAGCATTTTAATATCCCATATATACATATTTATTCATTGCACTGTGTTTAGTCACTTTTAAAAAGAGCGGATTTAAAAAGAGATAGTGATTTTCCTCACGATATTACAGGGGGTGTGGGTATTTATTGAGCTAATGCTTTATAATATATTATCTTGAGAATCGTCTGAGTGGGGCTGAAACCATAGTATATGTGTTGTGGGTTTCATCTCTACTGTAGAGATTTGCTACTGTAAACTATTTTGTCTGTGGTGCTTTAATTAAAAGTAAAAGCTGTTTTTTAAAAGAGGTTTTTTTAATGATATAGAGTGCTAGGATTTTACTTATAAATTGCAAGTGAAGGATAACAATGCTGTTGTATTGTGTATATCTGTTGTGTACCACTTTATAAGCTAAATTGTAGCTTTTTTTTATATTTATCTGAAAAAATGTGAATAAAATACATGAAGACATGACTTTATTGCTGGATTTATGTAAATGTTCTAAGATTTCTGCCATGCAGCAGTCTAAGCTTTATAAACTTTCTTAGTCTTTTAGTTTCTCTTCTTATCTAAATGTAAGTTTAAATTCACATTTTGGGATCTTCCGCAACCTGACTATGGGTTCATTTTATGCATGCCCAGCTCTGTTGCATCACTCGCACCTGTGAGCTGCCTTAGGCCAGCCAGCAGATAATTATAGATGTGCATGCTACTTTCTTGACAATCTGTCATCATTATGATGAGTTATCATTTCAAATTGCAATAGATCCTCCCACACTACCTTCTTCTTTTGGCTGTAGGTGAAATCTTACTTAAAATTCATATATATTCTGTTTTCTCACCAGCAGGTTACACTGTGGGATTATATATGCAAGCATATAAATCTAATATTTCCTGGAGGGTAGAACTAATCCAAGTAAAACTGTCAACCACAAAAATGTAATTTTAATTATTATGTTTGACAGTGTTAAATTTGAAGTAAGTATAAAACGTGCACTGAAAAACAAAGCATTTTAAATTAAATTAGGGTAGCCAGCCCTTTAAAACACTGTAATTTTACCTGGGAATTCCCAGACATTCCTGCTTTGAGGGACATATTTATGAAAGTGCAGATTGTTGTGTAAATACATGAATTTACAACAATTTTCAATTTCTCCACATCTACATATGTACAAAAGGATATTATTTTCTGTGATGTGGCAAATTCACTCACAGTTCATGACATTACATTGAGTGCTATTTAATATGCCAATGTTGCATCTATGTGGTAAAGGCACAACAATTTCAGTATTCGTCATGAGTTTTGACAATTTGGCCAAAGTGTACTAGCATCAGTTTGGTATTTCATTTTTCTAAATGAAAGTAAAAATTGGGAGTTTGCGGCAGAGGTTCTGTTACTGTTCACTTGACATTTCACTTAAAAGTCTTCGAAAATGGAGCGACAAAGTGCCAACATTATATTGAAATTGAAATTAATGTAAAAAATCCTTGTAATTCATGCAACTATTTTTCAAAACAATAGTGGTACTGGTGACTATTCTTGGTGACAATACTGGCAATCAAATTATAATAACAATGTCTTCTTTAAACAGATCCATGTGAAGATGACATCAATTAGCAACAAAACTCATATTCATGAGGAATTTGCTATAATGCACCACCTCAATTCATGTCATCACTGCAATAATACTTAGTTTGGTGAATATACAGAATTTGATTCTCTGTAATATAAGCGAAATGTGTGGGAACTCATTTTGGCAGGCCAATTCACTCTTTCATTAATAACCCCCATAGGTGATATTCAATCAGATGTTTGTTATTTTTATAAACATTGCTCCAGTGTGGTTTGATGAATACACAGTTAAGTATCATATAAAAAGTGTCTTCATCCTGTTTCTAGATAAGCTTACAAAGTTCTTTTTGTTCAGCGCAATTTGCTGTAAGTGATTATGCAAAAGTATATTCTGCAATGCTAAATAAACAAATTAAAAGAAAACAGTTTGGGGCTGATTGACTATAGGGTGAATTCACCTGTCAAATTTACCTCGCTACAATTCAAGTCTCATCTGGAAAATAGTCGCAAATTCACTTCTCATTATTGACTAAGTGGCAAATAGCCTTGTTAAACAACTGAACACTTCTATTCATGCAGATTTGCTACAGTTCACTAATATTGACCTGACTAGTTGCAACAATTTGCTTGTTTGCAGCAGCAGTTTGCTGTTTAGTAAATATGCACAGTTGAATTTATGTGAATTGTCACAAAATCATTTTTCTATACAAATGCACGCTTTGTTAAATAAGCCCCTTAACAGATATCACATATATACTGACAGAAAGCTGTTTCCACCTTCTTGCAAATGCATAGTCAGTTCTGACTTGCAGTTCAAAAGAGGCCAATGTCGCTTTTTATTTGTCTTTACTGGAATCTGCTAAAATATTTACAAAAATGTAACTTATTTACTGTTGGATACACACAAAATAATGCTATATTTGCATGGGTTTTGAACTGTTTCCATAAAATTATTCTAACTACTGGTTTTTGAATCTCAATCAGTAATAGACATTTTTTGGTAAATAGCTAAAACAACTATTTAGTTATGCTGCCATACTTACAAGTGAAGAAGTTGTGGTTTCAAAAGGTGTATTTTTATACTATACACAAAAAAGTAAACAATCCCAGGACACACAATATAAATGCATGTGATAAGGTTCAGATTAGTGCCAGGATTAGCCAATTTTACTCTTTCTTTCATTCAACCTTAGTTGCACTTATTACACCAGATTTACAAATGTGAGGTAAAGTTATATTTAATAAAAGCTGAATTTTATGGACTCTCATGTCTATCTCAACAGTGAGTTTGATGGATTAAGCCTTTCTCTGATTTGAACCAAAAATAAATCATGGCAAATATTTCTATAACTAATTAGAAGCAATGTATTTCCCATTACTAAACCAGTAACTCTTCCAATAGCTTTTAATATCCTTTATAACAGGGTTTGGTAAACTATGGCCTGCAGACATCTTTGTTCCAGCCCTTCTGCCAACATCGGGTGCCATGGGGTAGGCAGACGTGCTCGCCCACCCCCTCCATGTCCCTACCTCTTCCCTGTCCAGGATCCTTAGTGCTACAGATTTCCTCTCACAGCACTAAGGCTAAGCGCTAGATCAAATGGAGCTAAGACAAGGAAGAGGTAGGGACAGGGAGAAAGAGGGGAGCAAGCACCAAGCTAGTGCCCCCCTCCTTCAGAGGGTATGGAGCAGGAAGGAGGGGGCAGCACGGGGGGGGGGGGGGGGGGGGGGGGGGGGGGGGGGGGGGGGGGGGGGGGGGGGGGGGTGTTGTGGGAGAAGTATGGCTCTCTGAAGTCAGTCTTATTTCCCATGTAGCCCCATGAGAAAATGAATTGCCCACACCTGCTTTATTCCTAAAAATGTAAAAATATAAAATGTTTATAGAAAGTTGTGTTTCAATCCAATATTTATTAATTTTACAAATGAATCAGATTTTGCTTTTACATTCTCCATGTAGATCTTAGCCCTATACTCCATGTTGATTAATCTGAAACCCAGTTGCCAGGTGTGTCCATAATCAAATATGTTTTAACTTAGTTATAATCAGGTTTATATGCATACCTGTAAGTATGCAAACTCGTTAAAGCATAAATGCTAAATGGTTGCTGATTTCTTGTATATTCATATCTGTCTCACAATCTATTTATACCAAGAACTGTAAGTATAACAAGGGGGCATCCTCTACGTTTAGAAGAAAGAAAGTTTCTGCATCTACATAGAAGGGGATTCTTTACTGTAAGAACAGTGAGGTTATGGAACTCTCTGCCTGAAGAAGTTGTTATGGTTAATTCCATTAAAGAGTTCAAAACTGGTTTGGATGTTTTCCTTCAGTGTAAGAACATTATAAGTTATGGGTACTAGATAACTGAAGGTGGGACCTTGATCCAGGGAATTATTCTGATTGCCATATTTGGAGTTGGGAAGGAATTTTTTCCCTAATATGAGGATAATTGGCTCTTGCCTCATGGGTTTTTTCCTTCCTCTGGATCAACATTGCAGGAAAATAGGCTGAACTGGATGGACTTGTGTCTTTTTTCAGCCTTATAAACTATGTTACTATGTTACTAATGTGATGCAATGTTGATTATTTATTGACTTTGTATTGTATGCATTACAAGTATGTATTGAACAGTATACATACATAAGTTAAAAATAAAGAATGTTATATATACACATACCCAGTTGTTGACTTGGTAAGAAGGTTGTTCAAAACATATTGGAGATTGAACCACAGATCATGTATGGATGTGATCTTGCTTATATCTTTCTATAGCCCAGACAAAGTCAATGATGTTGAGAAGAGGGTTCATACCAGGACTCAGCATGGAGGAATTCCAGAATTAATTTGCTGAAATGCCACCCAAAACTTGAACATAGATAACCACCATCATACTTCATTGTTGTCTGTAGATGCTCATTATTGTACTGCTGTTCAGTTCTTCAGCATACAAACTGCTTTATATTACAGCCAAAAGTTTAATTTTGTGACTCCTCAGACAAAAGCACCTGCTGCCATTTATCCACTTCCCAATTCCTATGTTTCCATGCATAGTTGAGCCCCTTGACCTTATTTCCACATTAAAGGTATGTTTCTTTTTTTCTTTTCCCCAGTTCTTCCATGGAGAACACTTCTGGCCATATTTCTCTGATATCAGAAAATCCTATAAAAAATCATCATATCAGCATTTCCATCTATAAATAGCCAAAAAAGTCAAATGTAATTTGGGTAAAATAAACAACAAATAATTTCTTAAGAAGTATTTGAGAGCATAGGTACACTTGTCTAAAGGATTGTTTCATTTACTGATCTGCTGCTGTGTGAGTAATTTTCTGATTGTTGGGCCACACATCTAGGACTGAATCCCAATACTCTAGGCAGATGTTTTACAACTAGTCACACACTGTACAATGATTTGGATTAAAAATACATTTGTCATGGACATGTGTGACATACAGTTTAAGGGTTTGGCTGTAATAGATATAAGATGAAAGCAGATGGAAAAGGAATGATTAAAAGCAGCCAATAGATTATAGAAATTGCCTACTATATCAAATAAAATGTCCAAGTCTTTACATACTGCCCCAGGATAGTATATAATATAAAACAGAAAGATGGAGAGGATAGTGCATTACATATTGTTTGGCCATAATATAATAAAAAAATTGTAAGCTTAGAAACCTCTAAGGGCTCCTCATCAGACAGAAACCTATGGTGTTCAAAGCCTTTTTGATTTTCTGTTCTTCCTTCCATATTCAGAAATCATCTTACTTATTTGTAATATAGCATATTATAGGAAATGTTAATAAATAATCTCACAAATAATTACATTAATATAGGGGGTTTAACTGTATATTTTCTTTTATATATTTTCTTATAGCATTGTTCTAACTTATTCATACTGTAGAAAAATATGTATTTTCTAACTTTCCTATTTTAACAAGAGTGTATGTGACTGCTTAAATTTCTTTTTGATGTTGGCTCAATAACAAAATTAATTACTGTGTTCCTAAATTACAATATAACCCAAAACTATGGGGCATGTAAGACTCCTCTTGCCAATGGGAGCACTTTTTATTTGTGGCACAGAAGCAGCACAAAAAACAGTCGCAATAGGCTGCTACTATTGCAGTCATGTCTTTGTAATGAGAATATTGTCTCAGTTGTGACTTTATTATGGGAAAATTGACGCAATTTTAACATTAAAAAATTGTTGTGACTTTACAATGGGGAAATTGTAGTGGATTTGCTATGGGAATCTGCTTTTTGTGAATTCGACAGTAGAATTCGCATCTTAGTGAATAATCCCCTTAGTAATAAAGTGTCATTCTTGAGTCAAAGTAAGTGTTACACCTTTGCAATAGAATGGGAGTCAATCAATGAAGCTCTTGAAAGAACTCTCATGAGAACAATGCAAGACTTCTCCCAGAGTGGTCTTTCGGAGTTTAATAACTTTCGCCCTTAAGAATGTTAAACATGTTGCATCATGCTCTGTCATATAAAAGCAAGGTCATCAGTTTTCCAGCACATATTTTTAAAGGCCTAGTTGATTAGATGCAGTGTGTGTGAAGGTAAATAGGTACATTCATTTTTTATTAATTTACCAGCATTAATATTGTAATATAACAAACGTTTTTTTATGCAGATAGGCATAATGCAAATTTCATATGTTAATTGAACATAAATTTAAGGGATATTTCAAAGAGCACAATGATGTATATTGTGGGGGGAATTCAGGAAGCTCCGAAGTGAGGCGCGTAGTGTTCGCCTCACTTCGGAACAACTGAAATGCGCATGCTGATGTCCTGCACGCGGACATCAGCATGCGCATTAAAGGGATTCCCCTCCCGGCGAGGAGACTCGAGTGCTCTCACAGGGAGGGGAATCCCTTTAATGCGCATGCTGATGTCCGCGCACAGGACATCAGCATGCGCATAACACAATGTGCGATGTGAGTCGAACACTACGCACCTTACTTCGGAGCTTGGTGAATTCCCCCCTGTGTGTTTCAATTTGCTAATAGTGTTAATTACTTTATCAATTTGCAAAGGAAATGATGGTGATCCATATAAAAAACAATAAGTTACTAAAGCCTGATGATTTGTCTAAATTTTATCTCAAACTGTTTCTTGATATTTAAAATGCTTGCATCAGTTGGTTTGATGAGATTATAAACCCACATTTTGTACAATATAATGCATTAAATACAATGCATTATAAAGGGAAAATATCAGCTCAGAAAATTCCTTTTCTAGTATAACTTAGAATAGTCTAATTACCCAGACACAGTTTGTTTTAACACACCTACTGTATCTCCAAATATACCCATATGTATTTGCAAGCAGGGAAAGCACTGCATAGAATCCATTTTGTGATTTTAGTCTCTCCCCCCACTTGTGCCTTGGACAATGCTCATTTCTGAGTATGCTCAAGTAATACTCGGGAAATGGGAAACCTGGGAAAAATAAGCTGACTAGAAATTACAACTGTCTAAAAATTAATGCATTCCAAGATAAAATATGCTGACTAGATCATCAATATAATAGATTATTAATTCCTTAAGGGGTAAATAATTTTTAACTTCAAAACCATGAGTTGTGAGTTTACTTGTAAATATTGTCTTGTCTTTGTTTAAGCTGCTTGCTTAGGCATGTGTATAATCTGTGCACCAGAGTATAAGCAGACAACAGGACTGTAGTAGTAAAGGAATTACTTTTACTTAGGGAACATTGAACAGCAATTTGTAATAGGTATAACCAAATGGTGACCAGCACACTCTCTACTACAGGCTTCATGTGTTACATCAGAACATGTGATCCAGTACTTTCTTATATTTAATGTGGCAGGACTATGCATGTACTATATATTACAAATATGCATTGCAGAATTGTATTAACATAAATGCCAACATTACCTTTAAATTATGCTTGTGAAATAACCCTAATGTAAGTCATAAAAGATTTAAATACGGTCTTGCACGCTTTTTAAATGTCTCCTTTTTGTTGGCATGGTATTGTATTACATTTATTAAAATTCTGAATTCTCAATTTTTTAAAATGGTTTATAAATAAAAAAATATGGATTGGTCAGTCAGTTTGTCATTAACCCCTGCCAAAGTTTGGTCTGTTTATTTTTGGGAGAAGTACAGCAAAAAAAAATACTACATTCTTTCTTTCTACTTCATAGTTAAGTTGTACTACTAGGTGAAAAGCAGGCTTGTTGTTTTAGAGGTTCATCGTCCCATTCAACTATAGCTAAAACTATAATAATCAGAAACAAAAGTGTTAAGGGACTATTAAACTTTGTTGGAAATGAGCCACAGTGCTACTAGCCAGTAGAGCATCCTCTATATATCCTCTGTTCATATCAAAACACAAATTAACTTAGTTATTTGAATGATAAATGTTCCCCACATGTGTTTTTATCAAGATAATGCACAGCTCTGGCAAGCACTTCAGTTAAATAAGAGATTTATGAAACTGATAAGCTATTGTCTGAAAGATCTAAATATAATTATCTGCCATTAATACTATTTTAAATGTCGTTCTGTTTTTCACTCAGAAAATAAAGATTTACGTATGAATAAAAGAAAAAGAAAACAATATTTATCACTGTTTTATTATCAGATTTGCCAAGTTTCACATTATCTCCTTTTGTTACATTTTTCTGGTTTTCATTTTTGCCATCTCTCACTTTAAATTAATTAACAATATATATATAATTGAAGCAAAATATAGCTCTAGGCTGAAATATTCTAAAGCTATCACTCATTCTTGTGTAATGCTGGATATTAAGGGTGATTCTAAAATCAAATTAATTTCCTTTCTGTATTTTTCCCATTTCTAGGGAGATTCGGAGCTCATTTGTTAGATTACTGATATCTTCCATATATGGCAGCGTTATCATTGTAAAAAACATTTCTTGAAGCAGTTCCCTTTCCCTCAATTTAATGCATGTGAGTCTCTTTAAAAGGAAGGAAAACCTTTATGTAGTTTGCAATTTTTACATGGAAAGCTCTGTAGTTCAAAGACATATCTGTTTCAGTCTCGATTTTTAGTTTCATAGTAGTGACTTAACATTTACTGTAGATCAGATAAAGGAAATGTATGAAAAGAGGAAGATTAGAATTTTGACCTAAAAACTTTAGTTCCTATCTTAATTTGGCAGAACATTACAGAGAAAGAATGGACATAAATATTTTAATTGTTTCCATGGATTCTACCTTATATGGGAATTGCCTATTACATTTGTATTAGGCAGTTCCCAAAAACGTAGGATCCATGGCCATATAAATAACTATTTAACGTATTTGCTTTCAGTTGTGGCCTTTCCTCTGAGGTGGAGGGATATCTGCGTGGAGGGATATCTGCATGAGGGTCACTTCACAGATTTTTATGGATAGTAGCTGAAAGCAGTGTTGTGGCAATGATCAATTTTATTATTTTTATTATTTATTCATTCTTATATAGCGTTACTATTTTACGCAGCGCTTTACAGAGATTCATCATTCACTTCAGTCCCTGCTCCATAGAGCTTACAATCTAGTTTCCCTATTTTCTCACACACACAGATGTATGTTTTTGGATTGTGGGAGGAAATCAGAGTGCCCAGAGGAAACCCACACAAGTGCGAGGAGAACATACAAACTCCATGCAGATGAAGTCCAGGGTGGAACTGAACCCAGGACCTCAGTGCTGCAGTGCTAACTGTTGAGCCACTGCACCTTATTCTCGCAATAGGTAAATAGACATAATGTTTTGAGGGTAAGATGTCCTTTGTTAGGTGTTGGCCAAATAAGACCCTGTGGACTATACTGGAATAAGAAACAAAATGATGACCTACCATGAACAAAGATGGATGCCTTTCAGTTGAACTACACTGTGACTGAAATTTGATAGGTGGGCAATTCCAAGCACACTTAATTGATCAAATGAGAAAATTACATAGCAGTTCATTGTTTCTTTTTTTTACTTTCCTTTACAGGTCTGGAACACAATAATAAGGATCGTTACCCCAATACTTAGTGGTATGGGTCCCACGTAGGACCCCCCATCTTATAAACTAATAAGGACAGGGGTCATAGAACCCTGTGTTAAGTGGGTGTCCTTTGGTAGGGACACTGACCCATATATAAAAGATATTTTTAGGCACACTCACCCTACCATAACTACCAGGGGTATGGTGATAAGGGAGTGGGTCAACAAATGTACCCCATCCAGGAAGATATCACAACTCGACAGCACTGATTTTCTGCTTCATAATATAGTGGTTTAGGCTGGCAGACTCTGTACTTTCAGCATATCAGTTATAGTTAAGGCACATTAGTAATTCTTTAAGAGGTTGTGTTGGGAGGTCAGTCTTGATCATCCTTAGTTCAAAAACTTCTTCAATACCACAGCAAGCAACTGTGGCAAATGCTTACCGCTCCCTATAAAGGAAGTGGGTATGGGGTGCAAATGAGTCATGCATGTTAATTTAATTACTACCCTTCTAGGCAATTGAGATAGGAGGAGCCTCCTCCCACTGAGTAGGCCAAATGGCCTATGCTCTGTAAAAGGAAAGAAAATGCAGATCTTAATAATATTAAAATGGTATTATGCAACTGACTTAAAGAATGAAAATTACACAGAATGTGTCACATATATAAACATGCATTGGCATAAGGATCTGCACTGCACAATCTTTCTAAACATTATTTAAAAATAATGAATAGAAGTTCAGCATATTATATTTTCTACTAACTGAATTGCACAGCAGAAGAAACTGTGTAGATTTCAGCTCCATTTTGTATGTTACTCAAATGTTTTTCTTTTACTTTCAGTTGATCCTTTAAAGATCATCATACAGTAATCAGTGATAGAATCAGGAATGTGACTCAGGGTTGCGTAGCGGAAATAAACAGTTTATATGAAAGTATTTTAATTAAGTATAAATAGAATATATAACTGTTTGCCAGTGATAAAAGTAGGATTGCTGTTCCTGTGGTTCTCAGTGGTTGACTTAAATTATCAATGTAAAAAGTCTATGCCAAAAGAGGAAAAATTAGCAGCAATAGTGAGCAGAAATGTTCCAAGAATGCAATTTTCAGATTAATAACAAGACACTGCTCTGGTTGACTTCCTCCTTCAAGACTTGTGATTTTGAGCTAAGAAGCATATTGTGCCCCTTGGCACTAAGTTAAACTGTGGCTTAACCGTGGCTGACTTTTTTAATGTGCAATGTCTATTAAAGCATATCTCTGTAGCGCAACCCCAGTGGGTATAATATGGCTGTCTCATTGGAGATGCAGTGTCTTAAATATTGAACAGTTTTACTTAAATATTTAAGTATGTGTGTACTATTTTGTTCTGATAAAGCTGTTGTTAACAATAAGCATATTCATTTATTTTGAAAACCAAATATACAATAAATGGAGAAAGAAGATATTTGACAATGCTGAATATTAAGAACACAGTAGAGTTTGTTTTATCTTTTGGTTAAATATTGCATGCTCACAACTTCACAAGCACTTATTAATTTGCCTGTAGAACCCATTCAACGGCCTATAACCTGTCACTTTATCAGTGTCAGAATGAGCAAGATGGTAAAGAGAAAATCAGCCACACATTAAACGTTCTGTTGCACCGCATAATAAATGTGTCTGTCTTCATTTTCAAATTAATCATCATGCAAGCAGGAAACAAATTAGACTAATGCTAGCTCTTAAGTACTTCCAGTATAGAAATATTATCTCAGTGGTTGTGATTTTTAACTTTGTAGCCCAAAGGCTTTATGACTGTAAAAAAAGGAAATTAAAATATAAAAAGAAACGTGTGATCCCAAATATTTTTTTAAATTTCAAAAAGTATATACAGTATTTAGGGGGTTATTAACTAAGGGAGAATTCGACTGTCGAAGGGAATTCTTATCACTTTGGGTGGCTATGCACTGATTCTCTACTCCTTATTGATTAAACAGTGGATTTCAATAGTAAAGATGCGACTGCGACAATATTCCCATAATGAAGTCGCGACTGCAACAGCAGCTATCCATTGAGTAGTGTACGACTGTTGTTAGCTGAATTCACACCTTTACGTGACAATTTGGACATTAGTCAATAACGCCCTGAATGAGGAAGGGTAGAACTAGAAAAATATCCTAAATCACTGACAATTAAAAAATGAAATGAAATAATTTTGTCAATTCTAAACAGTAATCCATGTAATCTCAAGTTTTCCAACATCATGCTTCCAGAGTTACAGGAAAATCAGTTTTCATGTATTTCTATAAATGTTTAAAACAGCTTTTGAAACACACAACATTTTTAATACCACACATCAAAATACAAAAACATACAATAAGTATACAGTTCTTACTTACAGATTTAATGAAACATGTATTGTATGCAATGTAGCTGAACTAGCAGGAACTAAATGTTGACAGTTATTCTTAATTTTGGAATAGACTTGTTACATTTAGAGATAAGCAAATGGCTTAGCATGGTTTGTAGTTTGTGCTTGCCCAGAAGTTTGAAAAATGTTTTTTATGGTCTGGTAACTTGGAACTGGCAGTCAATAGATGCTCCTCTTATTTACTCCTTACTGGAGAATCCACTCTTGGATCCTCTGGTTGGACAGTCTACTCTGGATATTATTACATAGTACTTCTTTTTTTTGCTATGCTTGTATTTATGTTTGCTTATTTTCATTTGGGATTGCTGTCCTTTTGAAAACTAAGCATTTAATTTAAAAACCAAGTGAACAGCAAGTAAATAATTCAATTCCCTTGTAGGTACCCCCATATAGTAACTTCATTTGCAGTGGGATGAAGAGTAAATCAAGGGGTGACAAACAATATCTCTTTCTACCTATTTTCTTTGTGATGGGTAGGCAAATATCAATAAATTAAATTAATTCTTTATATCCCATACCATGATGCTGTGCGGACATGTATGGTATGTTCCACAGAAAGAGGTCTTTAATCTAAAAGAAGCTAATTTTGCCTGGGGAGAAGAATTTGCTTTTATAATATAGCACTTGCCAGGGTTTTACTTTAATTCTTCTTTAAAAGTATTGTGTCTGTGTTTGCTGATGAAAAAATGATTTGCATCATATATATCCAACCATAGCAGGCTTCTAACCTAATATCTAACCGCTATCATAACCTAATATTAAACAGTTATAGCAAGCAAGCTCAGTACTCCCTCATGCATCAAAGAGTGCAAGAATAATTTGTACTCTGGATAATGCTTTATAAATCCTTTGTAGGAAGCCATTTAATGCATCACTATTGAACATCTGAAGGAAAGCAGAGATAAACTGGGGAAATGTGACTGTAGAAGGGACCATCCCCTTCATAAAAGTGGGACAAACTGTGCCTACATATTTGCATATTTCTTCACAAAACTAAAAAGTGGTTATTATCATCTCTACTGTACATTATTTTATGTCAATTACTAATGTTATTTTGCAAATTATTTATCAGAAATGTTTTAATAGATTGTACTTATAAAATCCAAATTCTAAAGGACATGAGGTTTTAAAGCATTAGCTGTTAGAATGCAACAAAAAGGCATCCCGTGTAAAATCTTGTTTTCTCACCCAGGTGTGATATGTAAGATCCGAGTACCTGTTAGCACTTTGTAATTTCACAGAAGCCACATGTTAATAACTTTAGACCACATAATTAGTGTACAGGTCAATTACATGCAGATTAAGCATTCCTCACATTTTTTAATGCAGAGAAAAATGGTTATGAAGAAACAATGACAAACGAAAATTACAGAACAAAAACAATGAAATAACATTGCTCGGTAACTGATGATTTTACTGTTATTTCTTTATATTTTATGTTAAATTTGGGCAATTTTATCAAACATGTTTATACATGCTATGTTCACTCACTGTATGTAAAGGTAACAATGAAAACAAAAGAAAATATTAGTAAATGAAGATGTTCTTCTCAACACATGTGGTTTCTGGGAAATTAGGCAATTAACACCTCATAATACTTATGGTATTGCATAAAATGTTATGAGGCCCAATTGATTAATATCTTCTCTACCTATTCGAGAAAGGAAAGCTCTAACAATGACTTTGATAAAAGAGTGAGTAATAATGGTTAAGATAACGTATGTATATATGTAGTCTTGGGGTAATGCCTTCATCTGTAAAAATATAAGTCTAGACCATAAGTTCTACAATTGTTAGAACTACAATCCTCCTGAGTCCTTGCTTTTACATTTAGTAGTTCCCATACAGTCCTTAATTAATAATTCTGTTTGTCAAAGCTGATATCCGGGTGTTCTTCCATCCAGGTCCTTGTAGTTCCATGTTTCTGTGATCCGTAAAACAGACTTTAGACTTGTCCTTCCTTGACATCTGCTGTTTCCTGGGGTTTTTTCCTGTGTCAACTAATTCTTGATTTCAGGATTTTTCTCACTGTGAATTTCCAGATTACTGTTCCAGCATTTAGGGTCTCATTGCCTAAAGTCCAAATTCAACTTACTACAGTTCAAGTCGCATTGCCAAAATCTCAGGATTGACTAGGTGGCGAAGTCAAACAGGTGAATTTGGAGCAGTTCACCTAGTCGTATCTGCACCTACAGACCACTACTCTGCTTAGTCAATAGTAGAAGTACCTGTTTACGTGCATGCAAAATGATGCAAAGAGATCCATAAGATTGAGACTATCGTAGTCTCTTGAATTGGTCGTGTATTCACCACTTTGGCGAGTTTGCTCAATAAAAAAACAAAGGGAAGTGGAGAATAGATGTGAATTCATAGCTTTATGCAACTATTTGGATTTTAATCAATGAGGCACTTAGAGGGTAATTCACCACAGTGTGAAGTGAGCTCTGGATCCTTCACATCACTTTTCTCACACTGCTATGTGCTCAATGATTCCTGCACGTGGACATCAGCGAACACTTTAAAGGGATACCAGTCTCGGCGAGGCAACTCGAGTGGTCTCGCTGAGACTGGAATCCCTTTAAAGCGTTAGCTGATGTCGCATGCAGGATATCAGTGAGCGCATAACAGTGTGTGCGAAGTGAAGGATCCAGAGCTCACTTTGCACTATGGTGAATTACCCCCTTAGTCTTTCCTGTATATTATTCTATTTGTTTGGTCTTTGGCCTATTTTTCATGGATAATTTTTTGGCCTTTTTTTCTGGACAATACCTGCCCTCTTGCGCTTACCTCAAATCCAAGTCAGCATAAAGTCCCTTAATTATATCCCAAAACTATTAAAGATACATCTGCATTTTGTGGTGTTGTTTTATTTTATTGTGGTATTATTCTATTTACACATGGTTTATGACATTTAGGTCATACAAAATCACTGGCCTTTAGTCCGTTAAATCTAATTATAGGCCAGAGAATCACAAATCATTCCTATGCTGTATTCATAGGTGGTTTGGTCTATATAAAACTTTGAACCAAAAATTATTCATATTGGCCTTTGGCATCTATTGCTAGTCTATAGTTATTTTCTTTGTTGGTTGACTATCTTGTCTGCTGACTTTTCTGAGCTGTCTAATGGATTTTGTCCTTAACCATTTACCCTCCCCTATGACTTAACTGTTGCCATCCCGAGTCTCTCAATCGGAACCCAAAATTATCATGACTTTTTTTAACTGTTCCAGCTCTTTCCCTGTGTCCAGTTTCATTGTACATCAGAATACTTTACATAAAGAACAAGACTTACTTACTGTGTTACTGATGCCACCCTTACTTTATTTTATCTTGCTTAGCAATGTTAACATAGTATTTAAATAGTAGAAACATGTTTTACTTTTGTATACAATAAATCCAAGATAATTTATTCTTGTCCAATGTTGTTCAAACATGTAACCTAATTGTAGTTAGTTATCATAAACTTATTCCACAGTTCTTTTTTTTTGCTTTTCTTGTCGTCCAACTAACATTCATTCTTACTCCCTAAATTATTCAATTAATGCAAATGATATTTCCAATAAACCTTTACAGAATCTTTGCCATGTTCATTACAAATAAATAGTGATACATGTGAAAAAACATAAAGGGCCTAGGAAAAATGCTTAGTGAGAAAATGAAATGGCACATTAATTCCCTGTGGTATATTGGAAAAGAGTGAAGTTGTACTTATTCGGTTTAATTAAAATATCATTCATTTTCCAAGAATGCATTCCTTTCATCCTTTCATCCACTTTACTATCGTATAGATCAGACCTTGGCCTCACACGAAGTCTCATTTGCAGATATTGCACAAACCATAAAGAGGTGCCAAAAAACGTTAATAACAACATTAGAAAACATTTTACCTTCTGGTAATAGATCTGTCAGATGTGTAAGAAAAAATAATTTCTTGCTGAAAGGTATTTGGAGGAACAACAAAAGAGTAAAAATGAATCAAGGGTGGTGTCTTACACGCACATTGATATCTTGATTTTAATGTTAGTAATTTTTGGACCTCTAATTGTTGTATATCTATTATTTTTTAATTTTAAATTAGCTGTCTTTTGTAGGATGTGTTCAAACAAAAAATTTAAAAGCATAACAAATTTAATAATACAAGGTTTAGTTGTGTGTGTGCCATTTTGGCTTAATCTATGGGAAAAGTGAATCTCTTTTAAAACACTATGGGGGGATATAATAATCTGTCTTGGCGCAAAGGAATATCTGAAATAGCGTATCATGTATGCTGTCATAAAGAACAAAGCATTATGCTTTTGGTTTGGAGCAATCTCATTTGTGCATTTTTTACATCACCATTGTACCAGATGGTAAAAATATTTCCAATTCTGGAGATAAATAATAATATTGCAAAATATTGTTTTTGTCACATTACATTTCTAGGTGGGAAGCATATCTCATTAGTAGGCTGCTATAAATTCACAATTTTATATTACTTTGGTTGTAATAATCAGCACTTCTGTTTACAATGCACTTGAGGAATATTTTTAATATTCTGTATTGAGTTTTAGGAATTTCTTAAAGGACAAATAACACCAGAAAAAGAAAAGAAAAAAACATTGTTTAAAATTGCTTTCCAAATATTTTCACATAGTACTGATAAAAATGTTAAACTTCAATTATGATATATTTCCCAAAATGGATAGTAATAACTGTCATGCCAATCCAAGCTAAAATTTTCTTTTCCCGGTGTTACCCGTTCTTTAATTATTATTAATCTCTGTAAGCAAGCAGTTGGCCACAAACCACGACATAATAACAAATAATTATTATAAATAAGTAGAACATAAATCACTTGGAGGTGTGATATGATTAGAAGAGAGTAAATAAAATTGAAAGTCAATATTGATTTAGAATAAAGAAAATTTTAAACTTTTGTTTAACTTTAAATATTAATCCTCCAACATACACTGTTTTTCCTTTTTAGCTTCCCTAACATTACATTTCCAAATTTCAATTTCCAGGCCAGAAACCAGAGAATACTCAGTAGAAATAACATATGCAACTTTTAAATTTACTAGCTCTTTAAAATAAAAGAAGAAGGGAGAAGCACAACATATTCATGAAAGCCAAAAAACTTGCCTTTACTCCACAGAGCAAGTGCCAACATGTTTAACATTCTTTAAACTTTACTATCTGTGTGAAAGTCAAGGATGCCAGGAAGTAACTAATAGCAGAATATTAATATTTTAGAAGGTTATCACATAAAAACAAGAAAAAAATTGTTATGTCCTAAAAATGTTTGCTTCAGACTAAGGCCCTTATTCACCAATGTGCGAAGTGAGCCGCGTAGTGTTCGACTCACATCGCACATTGTGTTATGCGCATGCTGATGTCCTGTGCGCGGACATCAGCATGCGCATTAAAGGGATTCCCCTTCCGGCGAGAGCACTCGAGTCTCCTCGCTGGGAGGGGAATCCCTTTAATGCGCTCGCTGATGTCCGCGTGCAGGACATCAGCGGGCGCATAACACCATGTGCGAAGTGAGTCGAACACTTCGCGGCTCACTTCGCACATTGGTGAATAAGGGCCTAAATATTGACAATTGAAAAAAAAAACACTAAAAATGTTTTAACCTATTTTTCCTCTTTATATTAATAAATAACCCTCATTTACTATTATGCCATTTAGCACATACACTAGGTTATCTTTGGAAAAAAATTTTTGTACATTTTAAAGGGCAAAATTTATGAAGCTCGAGAAAGTTAATTTCGACCTTCTCGAGTTTTGTCGATGTAAAAAAATGGGTGCCCAATTGAAAAATATCAATCAATATTTTTTGATCAATTTTACGATTGAAACTTTTCGATTGGTTTTGTCAATGGAAGGGTAATATAATGTAAAGTATGGCTACCTTTCCATCAAAAAATCCTATCGAAAATTTTCGATCGGTAAAATAGATCGAAAAGTATCAATCCATATTTTTCTATTGGGCACCCCTTTTTTTACATCGATAAAACATGAGAAGGTCAAAATCAACTTTCTCGAGCTTTATAAATTTTGCCCTTGGGGTGCAAAGAATGCTTTCTGAATTTCCCCCTTTGCTAACATAGCATTAGGGATTCCTTGAAATTCTAACTGACGAAGTCAAAATATTAACAATAATCATCAATTAATGCTCATGGATGTATGGACGGAGGACCAGGGGGATAAATTCTAACTAAGAAGTCGTTTTATAAACAGCTTCGGACTGGCCTAATTAGAGCCCAGTGGGAAGCCCTCATGATGAGTGATATCACATGCAACACTGTAAGCAACTCTGGAGGAGGAGCTGCTTATCAGGTGGGCCTTCCAGATGGACCCACCTGGCACCCAATGAGAATTTTCCCAGTGTACTTGCAGGCCAGTCTGACACTTTATAATCAAGTGTTGAGCCTGACATTTGTGATTTCTGTTTGCGTATAATTGTAAGTTACACTGCACTTCAGTTCACTGCATAAATTTTATTTTAATATAATTTCTGTGATTAATTGACCAACAAAGTATAACCAGTTAGTAGGTGTGACCTAAGCCATCAAACATTCTGTTCCTAAATTTTAATTCCAGCACTGCACTGGAGAGCTGGAAAATATAACCTTACCTAGTAAATATTATAGCATTATTTTCTGTAAAGCTTCTAACAATATTTTCTAACATGCACAAAAAACAATTAAAGCTAATCTTTAATTGGTCACTCTGGGTTACTGAGCTAGTAAAAAATTTCACCTGCATAAATGAAGCATACTCAAGTGTGTTTCATATTGTAGATAAAATAATAATATGATATAATACACTATTTTCTGCTTAATCATTAATTATTCATACATACATTAATTTATTGTTAAAATGTTTGCAAATGTCTCAAGTATGTATGAAATACAGTACATAACCTTATTTGCTGCTATATGTTTAAAATACTAAATCAAGAATCTAGCAAGAACAAAGTATGTATTATTGTAACACGGGGTTTCATAACCAATAATAAAGATGTAACTAAGGTTCCATTGTTTTATTTCAGATATGATTATGGAAAAAAGACCTTTGTATAGACAACTCTATTACTGATTTCTTGGCTTAAATATCCTGCTTGGCAAAGGTGTACAACACTAATAATACAAAGCTGTTCTATTAATTAGGTAACTCCATTAATAAAATAAATAGAAATTTAACTGCTAATAAATGCAGTAAAAATATTTCTCTATTGAAGCATGACTTCTATTAAAAGAAAGAGAATTTCCCATGCTGGTAAATTGTAGTATACATGTCATTGTTATTGGGAATAGGTGCCATATTGGAAACTTAAATTAACAATGAATATAGGCTTGTTATAACAATCAATACAAAGTTTTCTTTTTTTTAAACAGACCTCCAGTTTGTATGATGCTCTATAGCTTCTCTCTTATTTTTTGTTTTTGTTGCACTCAACTCCTTAAGGATTAGAAAAATGAAGCTCTGTTCCAGTAAATGAGGAGTTATTATTACAGTAAATGTGTTAAAAGTCATAGGAAGAGATTTAGGAAAATCTTTAAGAAACCAACAGGAGTCAGGAGTGGTCTCATCTTAAAACATAAAGCACTAGCCAATAGCTTGTGACTTAATATGTCACAAATATACAAGTGTTAACATGTGAAGCAATGCCAGGCCTTTATTCATTTAAGTGAAGAAAAAAAATCTCAAGAATGACATATAGGACAAGTAGCTTTCTTCAGTCATTGGCACACCTTCCATTTTTTTTTTAAACATCTAGCAGTTGGTATATCTGTTTTAGGAGTTTTTTTACTGCAGTTTCTAACACCAATTTTTTTTAGACTGACTAAGATGCTCTAGGGGTCAGGCCAGATTGAATGTGTATGCATGTGTATGTTAGGATGGATGTACAAATGGATTCATAAATGTCATTCATTTTACAGTAGTTTAATCTCCATCGATTCTAATGTTAAAATGTTATTTGTTTTTGTCGTCTTTATGGGAAAGCATATATGTTAAACAAGATTCTATACTATGATGTATTTAGGATTGCCTTTTGGATTTTTTTTCAGTCATCACCCACAAAGTTCCTGCAGCACTCTCCATCCTTTTATATAGGGCTAATTAATTACACGCAGGTGCTGTAATTTCTGAGTGCTATGGCAGGCACCTCAATTACAGGATTCAACTATATATATATATATATATATATATATATATATATATATAAACAGGACTGCAGACTGCACAATTTGTTGAATTCATCCATTAGTTCAGTAACATCACCATTAATGTTTGGGGCAAAACCTCATTTTGTCAAGATATTTCTATTGCAATTGGGCTTTGTGAAACATCTCATGCAACATTATATATTTTTATAGTACTGCCCATCAGGGCTAAAACTTTGGGGAGGTGGGCCTTGTGCATGATCTACAGATCTGCAATCTGAAGTAAATAAAATGATAGTGTTTTGTCAGTTGAGAGCATGACATGCCACCCTCCCTCCTGACCATCACCAGGGATGCTCTCCCTGTGGCACACTACAGGGGTCACAGCTGTGGCGGCTTGGCACCCTGGTGCATCAGGCCCAGTCACTACCCTGACTGCTGCAACCCCTGTAAGTACACCAGTGCTACCCATGGGCATCCAGGAGGGGTTACAGTCCATGTCCTCCTCACCCCAGAGAGAAGCATCAGGAGTAGTTATAGACACTTTCTTTCCTACCCTATCAGTCTAGTGGATGGCCACCACCATCCCCAATATGGTGGCACCTATCTATTCCACTGTGCCATCACAGGATGCAGCAATGAAATAATGATATAATGGTGTTACCCCTCCTTAACTTCTTCACAGTGTTTATAACTCCTATTATTCCATCTGAACCTCTCATTAAATAACTTGCTTTATAAAGTACTACTGACAACAGAGTGGCACAGTACCGCTCGTAACAATAACAGCTATGAGAGGTGTGGGACCACTCTGCTCTCAGTAGCATCAATCATGTTGCAGTCTGAATTGTAACAAATAACGACAAAAGAATATTAAACAACGTTCTCCAAGATGCTGTGCACACTTTAAACTAACATCACAGCAATACATGAAAAAAATCAGATCACCTACCATTGCCAGTGTAAACTGGCAGTTCGAAACAAACTAGTCCTGCTCAAGATTAGTGGAAAAAAAAACCCACACATTTTACATGGTGCTTTTAGAGTGAATGTACATCATACACTATGTAAATCCATCGCAGGGCACTATTTTATTCAAAATAAAAAATGTGTAGCTTTTGTAGTTTTCATCTACACAGCTTGTTCTCTTTATAATATTACCTCATTACAGGAGGCATTTTGTTACTCACAGTGTCAGGTGAAAACCCAGACAGGCCTTCTGTTTTTCTTTTATGATTGTTATGGTTAATGCTATGATGTGGTATAATTAGTCAGTTATTGTTTAGTTTTCTTCACTTTTTTTTAAAGCTTTGTTTTTTGTTCTCCTAAATTCCATAGGAAAAGGGGCAGCTCTTTCATTTAGAAGAGAAGTAAACTAAGACAATTCTGTTTCGAGAACAGACGCTTTTTACAAGATATAAATATTCTCTACAATGTGGTGATTTGTCTCACATCATTCATCAAGACCTACTTGTCTGAATAAAGGGATATAAATTTACCAAATAAAAAAAAGGTGAAAAAATGAATAAAAAAGAATGTTATTTATGGTAACATTGAAGAAAGGGTGATAAAATTATGAGAATGGCCTTTTTGCGATGATGCATTTGCTAATATGTTGTAATATATACAATTTGTGCATTTAGTTCCAAAATGGTTTATCCACTCAAAGTATATTTACATTCATATTGCAGCTTATACAGTATTATGCAGACAGATAAAGACGGTTGCCAGACAATGCCACATATTAATAAAATGATGCACGCATTTAAAGATAATTAAAACATTTTGGGATAAGAAAAGAGCAGAAAGCACCTACATTTATGGTATTAAGATGTCTGCAGTGTATGAGAGTGTGAAACAAAATGGCGGTTTGTTAGTAAGCTCACTCACTACCACTTAAGGGCTTGCAACAAAGCAGGGCTACCACCCACCATATCGTATATGGAATTGAGATTGCAACAAAGAAGCAGCATTTAATGGCTAGAATTAAAGAAGTACCAAAGGCTCTTTAATACTAGTGGTGATTATTAAGGGGGGATAGGGAAAATACATACGGTAAGGTTTTGATGCTCCAGTCCTGCCTCCTGCTCGGAGTAACTTGCTGATTTCTTAAGCTCTTGACAAGCACTGAGATCCTCTTCACTTCCTGTTCCTGTGTGTTTTAGCAAATAGATTAAGGGGGTTATTCAGCATAGTGCGAACTCACTTCCCGATCCTTTGCATCAGCTCGCAGAGACTGTTACGCGTTCGCTGATGTCCTGCACGCGGACATCAGCGAATGCTTTAAAGGGATTCCAGTCTTGGGGAGACCACTCGAGTCGCCTAGTGAGACTGGAATCCCTTTAAAGCATTTGCTGATGTCTGTGTGCAGGACATCAGTGAGCGCATAACAGTCTCTGTGAGCTGATATGAAAGTTCAGGAAGTGAGTTCGCACTATGCTGAATAAACCCCTTAGTAGCGGTTTTACATCAGAGGCAGCACTGGAGCTGTAATACTGTTATGTATTATTATTTTATTTTAAATATATATATATACAGTATATATATATATATATATATATATACAGGTATATATATATATATGTATGCAACTCAGGTTTTCCAGTTTCTAGCTAGAAATACTGGTCATAAGTGGGATAGTCATGTTCTTATCTTTCTTTAAGGATGCTTTGAAGATCTAAATAACTGTGAGGAAGTTTGATCACTTTACAAACCAGATAAAACATTTCTCCAACTCTTGTCTAAATGCTACTGGGTGAACTGTCACTCCATATTGATAGTTGCAGTTCAGAAACAGAAAGAAAGCCTGCATATTGCAGATCTCTGGTCTAGGGTGATTATTGGGCATTCAAAATAATGTAAATTGTTGCAAACCGCAACTGCTCTTAACTAACTGTATTATTGTTATTACCTTTTTTAAATATATATTTTAATATATTATGAATCTTGGTTTTCTTCCTTTTCTTTTTCTTCCTATTGTATGGATCTTGTTCTTTTCATATTTCATCATTGATTCTGAAACATTTTTATATTTATCCATAAAAATCATCTCACAATATTGCTTTGTCATTTATTTCAGTGACATTCAGATTGCATGCAATTAGTAACAAAATCCAACAGGTGGCACAAACGTATTTAAATTTTACACTGAAATTAGAAAAAAGTCAGATCATGTCCAAGTTTCTGTTACCATTTCAGGCACTGAAACAGACAAAATAAAACTGATTAGAGAATTGCATTAACTATTTCTTGTTTTATTATTAAATCTTTCATTTCTGCTTTATAATTAAAGTGGTTTTATAAATAAATCAAAAATATGAATATATGTGTAAAAAGCATAAAGTGATGCATTTTAAATGAGTTGAACTTTGCAAATTATTTCAAAATATTTTCTAAAAAAGTGAATAAAGTCCCACTGTAGTGCAGACAGCAATCACAAAAATGAACACACATGGTAAATTGGATAAGGTATTAGGGGAAAAGAGATTAAAGGGGTTATTCACTACGGTGAGAATTCGACTGTCGAATTCTCAAACAGCGGATTCCCATAGCAAATCCGCTACAATTTCCCCATTGTAAAGTCGCGACTGCTACAATATTCTCATTATAAGGACACGACTGTGACAGGAGCAGCCTATTGCAACTGTCTTTAGCTGGTGATTTCGCACTTATACGCAACAATTTGGACTTTAGTGAATGACCCCCTAAAAAGTTGATTTTTCAGTTGGTAAATGTTGCAAAATTGTGATATTTACAGTATTAGCTCGGTCTGATAAATATCTTTTTTTAATGTGCTCCATAAAATGAACACAAACACACATGCTGCATTGGACAACTCAGGTCTCAAAAAAAATGTTTGTGGGAAATAAATTAGAGGGAGCAATGGGTCTACGCATTATTTATGTTCTGCTAAATGGGAAGATACCTTTTTTCACATTTGAAACTACAGTGTAATAGGTATTTTACACAACAATCAAAGGAATAGTATAAATAAGTTTGAATGAGTTTATGCCAGTAAAATAAAATTCAATTACGCTGCATGTTCAGCAGATGAATACAAATTCTAAAAACACACTTGTCCCCTTCTCTAAATACCAAAAACACCTTTCCTTGCATTTGACCCATTTCTATTATCACGCCTGTGCTGAACTGAACTATACAGCAAATGCCATAAAGCAGATATATAGTAGAATGCACGGATCTGCGTGTTGGATTGTGGACATTCTGGGCTGTACAAGTTGCATTGTGCTGCTGTTATTTGAACTTTAACTACATTTAATTCCCAGAAAAATAATGTAGTGCTTCTTTAAAGGATCACTATATCACCTTAACCTAAGATACATGAAAAAGCTTCGTATTATAAATCTGTACCCTGAATTTTTTCCGTGTGCAATTTAACACTTTGCAGAAATTTAACACAATAGGTTTAGAAAAATCAAAATAGGATAGTAAATGAAACCGCAGTCCTATGGAGAAATTGATATAAACAGATCAAGATATCACATTACAAATTCTGCTTTAAAAAGTAACAAAACCAGCCCCACAGCATCTACAATTATTAAAATATTCAAGGATTTAAAAAACTGTGAATATTGCCTTAATCACTTGCTTCTGTTTTAAATTGTCTGAATTGTCCTAATTAGACCGGCAAGAGTGGGTCTACCGGAGGTCCAGCCTCAGTCCGGTGTCACAAGATATGTGATGTCTTGTGCAAGGCCAGGAGGAGAAAGTTTGGACTTCTAGGTGGGCCCATTCGGGGCCTTGTGGCCTGATGGAAGAGCCTGCTACTGGGGTCCATTTGCTACTAAGATCATTTGGTGGCCCAGTTCAACACTTTATTAGACTGTTTATTGCTCCAGTGGTTATGAATCTGATATGCTGCAAAGTTCAGTCTGGTGATGTAAGCAAGTTGTATCTGCAGAGGTTAAAGAATGAGTTACACATTTAAAGCTGGATATTTATAAACATGATTCCAGCAGGACAAAAAAGAGAATTTAATCTACAATATTTTATTTTTTTTTATACATAAGGATACTACATGTTATAAAGGAGTTCCATTATCATAAATGAGGTGCTTTTATTCCAAGTTAACTTATAATATTTTTATGAATTATGAATAATAAAGCAGATTTTATCTTTTATAATACACACATTTTTCTTTAACTTTACAGTAGCCCATCCAATAGCCCATAAGCTTCATTGCGCTCTGCAGCTCATTGTGTTGCATTACATACCAGCTGCACTCCATAGTAGTTTGCCTAGTTGTGCTGTCTATCCAGTTATATTACATTATGTTAGTGCCCTGTGGATTTGCCATCTGGCCACAAAAGCTCACCTCTTCTCTTTGCTCCTCACAGTTCCACAAAAACTATACAATACATTAGATTACAACTAGCCATTTTATCTGCAAATCAGTTGCAAGCAGTTCGACACACTTCTGGCACTGATTAATGTGTTTAACGTTTTTCCTTAGCTGGAATCCTGTAAAATATTCTAAATTGCAAATGTACTATCATATTTAATATATACTACATGAGATGCTGGAAACTTGATTGCATTGTGTTTGCATATTATAACTGTTTGTTTAAAATAGCTTTGCATTGTAATTCAAAGCATAGTTTTCCTGTAAAGGAATTACAGTTTTTACAAATATTTGTTAAGATAGATGCAAACTAATACAGTCTCACATTATTCATTCTTGTTTTCTGACAATCTTGACTTGTTTTTCAGCTGAACATACGCCCTCTGCTGCCAGATTGTCAGATTTCACAGAATCTGTAAAATGATTACAGTAAGTTTACAGTTTGCTAGTGAGACTGCATTATTTTGCTAAGACTGAGGCATTTCTTTTGAAATTGAAATATTTAGACTTTTTGCATTTTAGTTGATGTATACATTATATTTTGCTAAAAAAAGAAAAGTGTAAATTATCAGCAAATGCATTTCTATTGATTAACCAAGTTCTACACATAATACTACCACTTTATATGCATTTATTGTGCAAAAAGCTGCTATCAATTTTAAAGGGTAAATACAATATAAAAAATAAGTGCAATATATATGGTAGGGTACAGGTATACTGTCTATGTTAGACATCTCTAAAAAAAAATTACTATTGAAAAAAAGCATCCCCATGGATTCAAAGAATAAAAGTTAAACTTTAAATTTAAAGGGGGTTATTCACTAAGGTGCGAATTCGACTGTCGAATTCTCAACCAGTGGATTCCCATAGTAAATCCACTACAATCTCCCCATTGTAAAGTCGCGACAATTTTTTAAAGTTAAGACTGCGACAATTTTCCCATAATACAGTAAAGTTGCGACTGCGGCAATATTCTCATTATAAAGATGCGACTGCGACAGTAGCAGCCTATTGTGACTGTCTTTATCTGGAGAATTCACACCTACAATTAGAACTTTAGTGAATAACTCCTTTAAATGTGGTGGCTTATGCTGAATTGTAACTAGTTTGATTTAGTATAGTGGATATGTTTTATTATTACATCATTTTTATTTGAAACCTACACAAACTTCCTTTTTATTTGTATCTGTGTTTTTCAAAAAGCTATTTTTGTTTGTTACTTCTTCCATAATTAGAAAAAAATCTTAAAGAACCACTATTTCTCCCTCAATTAATATGAATCAAAAGTCTCAATCTCCAGGTGCCAATAGGATCTTTACTGTTAGGGCTGTGAAATTGTGGAACAGTCCATCTGAGGAACTGATTCAAGTCTGTGAAGAGCTTCCAAAATGTTCTGATAATTACTTTAAAAAACTTTAGATTTTGGGGTTATTTATATCAATAAGAATATTTATTTCATTTGGTCAGATTGCCACTAGGTGTTAGAAAGTATTTGGCCCAAGCTTAAAATTGATTTTTTACCAATTTACACAACAAGACTTAAGTACTATAGGCAACATTTAATAAACTCGGAAATGGCCAATTTCACCTTTCCTAGTTTATTTCCACAAGATCTCGGTATTTTCTTGTGGTAAATATTGTGAGATTTTTTTCAGTCGATACCCACAGAAACTTTTCGATCGAATTTTTCTACACTTTACATTAGTAGTATGGCTACCTTTCCATTGAAAAATTCGATCGAAAAGTTTCCGTCAGTAAATATCAATTGAAAAAAATCTCACAATATTTACCGCGAGAAACTGCCGAGATCTCACGGGAATAAACTCGGAAAGGTGAAATTGGCCTTTTCCGAGTTTATTAAATATCGCCCAAAAAGAGTTATCTGTTTATTCATTTAATCAACTGATTAAATTATATATGTATTTAAAATGCTTTCAAATGTGTGACTATTTGTCCTTGTTAGAAGATTCAGACCTGGTTTTCTTTGAAAAGTCAAATCTGATACTAACAAGCTGATCCTGCAGCTGACAAAGCTTGGGCCATATTTTTAGAGTTACAATTGAATTCCTTTTTCAAAAGAAAGAATATGTGTATTACTATTAATATTATACATATATATATATACTGTATATATATATATATATATATATATATATATATATCATTCATTTTCATTTTCTACCAGTATAGATTTTGCAGAATAAAATAAAATCTATAAATTTGCATTGTTTTACATGAGTGTTTCTACCATAGAAACAGTATTGTTCAGTAAACCTTTTTAATGTTAAGCAATATATTGTTTTGCAGTTTACTGGGAGAAATAGCAGACTTTGATGACCTCTGGGCTATGTTATTAAAGAAGCTGCCAAAAAAATAGCAGTTTATTGGTGCTTGTGGAGGGAGGATATATACATTATAAATTATATATTATCTAATGTTGGGGTGTGACATTAAAAGTTGCCCAATACTTTATTTCCATATAGTGTTATTAAGGAGTGTGGAAAGAGTACACTTTATATTTATATTCTGAATGGTTCATTTGAATATATAAAATCCAGAATGATTACTTATTGGAATAATTATGCTTTTGGATTTAGGGGTAATTAAACAAATCTATCTGAGTAATAACTTATACCAGTTTCTACCTCCAGCTGTTGCTTATACCAGTTCACCTTTTTTTAAATGCCAAAAGCACTCTTTATTTATTTGTACTTTATTGTTACTTATCTAGCTAACCATAGTGTAGATTTGTGTGTACAAATACAATCAGTAACTTGGAATGTGGGTTGTTGTGTCTCAGGCTGTATGAAGAGAGTGAAGAGTAGAATACAGGCATGGGCAGTGCGGTGGTTCAGTGTTTACCACTGTTGCCTTGCAGTGCTGAGGTCCTAGGTTCAATTCCACCCTGGACATCATCTGCATGAGTTTGTGTGTTCTCCCTGCACTTGCGTGGGTTTCCTCTGGGCACTCCGGTTTCCTCCCACAATCCAAAAATGTGTGTGTGTGTGTTACAAAACTAGATTGTAAGCTCCATGGGGCAGAGACTGAAGTGAATGATGAATCTCTGTAAAGCCCTGCGTAAAATAGTAGAACTATATAAGATTAAATAATAATAATTCTATAAAGAGCTTTACAGGGAGCATAAGATTAGTGGATGGAAAAATCACTGATTTTCCATAACAATTTGCATTGTGTTACTTGCCATTTTCATCAGTGATTTTAATAATAGCTTCCTAAAGTGATTATGCACATGTGACCACAATTAACCACCAATGGGAATGGCTACAGAACAAGATTTTACGGTGTAAACCTGAATAGTTTCTAGATCCAGCTACAGTATGTACGTTATTACTATGTTGGGCTACTCTTCGCACACGATGGAGTCACAATAAACAAATAACACAACATTCCTAAAATCACACAAATCAGAGGAAGAAAAAAATGTAAAATGATATGGTGATTTTCCTATTTATTTTCTACATATTACTGAATAATACAATTCTAATATTTTTCTCCAAGTAATTTTATGTTTTATCAAATAAATAAGAAACTAAATGGGGTTTTAGATGGCATTATGATTGATGTTCCCTATAAATGATTGGCAGTTTAAGAACTGCCTGCATTAAAAATCCCACATGCAATGCTGCTCACTTGGTGTCCAACAAGGATTTCTATTCATTTCATTAATGTATTTAAATGAGAAGTGTAGAATAGTGGTGGGTTTTGTTTGCCAGTCTGAACTGAGTTTTACGGATGCTTCAGAAATATTTTCTATATTATATAAGGGTCATGTTTGAACAAGCAGGTTAGCCTTAACAAAATGATTTAAAATTTCATGACAACCAAATGTTATAAGAGTATGCAATTTTACAGTACAAGAATACCATGTAATTAGCTGGGATCAATCATTTAGCTTCACTGGAGCAGAACACGTTTCTATGCCAAAACTTTTAGAGTGGAAATTGGAAAAAAAAATTAGATAGCGTTTTAAAATAATGTGATTTCTGCACAAAAATGCACTATTCGATCTTGTGTAAAAGATAACATAAATATCCACTAAAACAGAGTAGTAAAGTTAGGATATATTATACATATTTAAGTTCAGTTTATTATATATATATATATATATATATATATATATATATACTGTATGTATATATATATAATATATATATATATATATATATATAAATAACAAATATACACACATAGATACATGATACAAAAAAAATTTGCATTTACAATGGGAAATTAAAAACTTTATGAGTAATTATATATGGATATCCAGGATATTAGAAGCAATTAATCTTAAATAGATTTGTTAATTATTAAAACTGGAGCCATATCATTATGAAACTGTTGATTCATTGATGAGGCATACACTGGAATTTCTTTTTTGGCAGATGCCCAGTCAGTGAGGCATTTTGGCCCACCAGAGAAACTGTTCCCAAGGGCCCACTTCCTAATTACAAATGGTGCAATTTTATCACAAAAATAGCTATGATATGAAATAAAAAATGACTTGGAAGAAACAGTGAGCAAAATTTAATAAAATTGAAAATATCAATATTGCGATATTGACTTTACCGATATCAAACAATTTTTGCCGATATCGAAAATTGGATATGGCGATATCAAATTTTTCCAACGATATTATGGATTTTCCATACAGCTATTTGACTCCTGAGGAAGCTACAAACAGAGCAGCGAAATGCATTGAGCAAGGGTTTATGCTGTCATTCCAAGTACAGTAAAACATTTGATGCTGTTATTAACTTTTTTATTTGTGAGTATATACTGTATATATATATATATATATATATATATACGGTATATATACTGTATATATATGTATGTAAAACTCCTGAAGAAATTATAAGGCAAAATGCATTGAGTTGTGGTGCAAGTTCTCCATTTGCAGCTATCTTTTGGACTTTTAGCAATTTATCTGCCATTGGATCCACAATTGGAGGGAGCATATTGAATCATCTTTTACATGTGCTGTTATCTCATATGTTTGTGAGTATAACTGAAGCTGTTGTTTTTATATGTGTTTAATTAAAGCTGTATTACACTATATCTGGTTATCCTATCTTTTATGGGATGTCTATATATGGATCATTGCACTTCATGCCACAATTGAATTGAGAAGAGTGGATGCCCCTGATATTTCTGCTGTGTACATCCTTGTTTATGTTTACCTTCTGGTAAGCGCATACATTGAATCTATTTGCCACGTGTGTGCTGTGTTGTACTGTGGGGTTTTCTCCCATTCACATTTTTGCACTTTTTATCACTCACTAGTTTATTGGCACGTTTGGGCTATTCAACTTTCAACATTGGTCATATAACATTTAAAGCACTATGAAGTGCGTATCTGTTGCGCTTCTTCACTTTTAGGTATGTAAAATGTATAATTGCATTGCATACATTTATTCATTAGGAGACCTGCAGCTCAATTTCACCATCCCAAATTCAACTGGAAACTCTCAATCCCTCTTTCTTGATGTCATAAATAAAAATATAAACTGTCTCTGGGGAACATAAATATGTTCATATAAATATGTATCAATATGCCAGAGATCATTTATGGACAGATTTTTCTTCAAGCATTTATGTAATTATAAAAAGATGTTCTCTGCTATGGATAAAGCAGCTATGATCAGAAGACATATAAAAGGTGAAATACTTGTACTCTAAATATTAAATCAAATTTCATGGAGGCACAGGAAAAGAAAATTGACAAGAATATTTGCAAAATATAGAAAATGCACAAAAAAACAATAATTTTATACAGTATACCTAAGATACTAAGCAGCCCTAAGCCTTTAGACCTCTAGACCTCATAAGATGTACTGATAGGCTTAGTGTGGTTTACACATGCTAAGAATGGGCCTATGCCATAAATAAGGCACACTGAGTAGTGGGCACATTTGTGAATTTCTGCAGTGGAAGATCTGTGCTCTTTGTTTCAGTATAGAAAGAAACAGCTCAACTGGCTGCAGGGCAAGCACCTTGCCTGTTCAAAAGGGCTAATTTGGTAGTCACAGGCCGGCTGGCATTTTTCATGCAATGCCATTTTGTCACTGACGCTACCCTTTAAGCAGTTCTCAGCAGGCAAAATCACATTTATTTAATAGTGAATCACAGCAAAAAACAATAATGTGTGAGTGTGGACACATGATCAAATATGTCGATGCTCCTAACAGCATCATAATAACACCAGGTTAATAATATAAATCTGATGTAGACTCAGTTATCCTAAGTAGCTTCCCTCACTCTCCTGTGCAACTTCCTCCAGGAAGGTTTATAGCACTCTATTAGCCTCTATGCTTCATCTCGGAATAAGTAAGGTGCTATTTGATTATGCTGTGAGAATATGGACAAAGCTGTTACTGTGACTATGTTGTTATAACTTCTGACTAATTCTTGCTTCTTTCTAGACCCCAACTCTGCCAATCCTGACTTAGAAAACTGTGTAACACTAAACAGAAACTATTGTTGTACACTTTATATTCCATTGGGGAATCCAATACAATAGAACTGAAACAATGCCATTAATTTGCCACCTCAATAGACATTTATCACACACAGTATATTTTTCTCTCAACCTTTCATTATCAGTTTATGCTGGCTGTATAGACTTATCAGTTGAAGACAGGGGATAGTAACCTTTGTTGAACTTCTCTTTAAAAATGGATATTCATTTCCTTCCTTTTGGAAAGTGCTTCTATCCAAACCAATGCAAGGGACATGTATGTATTATCACTATTTTTCTCTTTCTACATCAGTCGCCACATTATTAATATTATTAGTATTTCCCAGCCAACCCTACCACTTACGATTCCCACTTGACTACTGCAGATTTCATTTCATGTCACAATGAGGTATAACTGATGTGTTTGATAGAAATAATTCACATAGCTAATGCAACAATGTTGTGGGCACATAGCCCAATATCTAGTTTCTATTTCTGTTTTATACTGACTGTAATTTCATTCAAATTTTTATGGGATCAAAATGAAAGACTGCATTCACAATTAAAGTTTAATTTAAATAACATTTACAATTCCAAATCTATTCTGAATGTTAATTCTTTTTTGTCCTTAATCTAAATATCATGTCATAATTCCTAATCTATTGGTATTGTTTGCAGTCAGCTGTGATGTGTATATATCTGTTTTTTAAAAGCTGTGGGTATGATGTGTGCTCTATATACTCATCCATGACATTTCGTCCTTATTTTCCTTTATTTTCCCTCCGTCTGAATCATATGGCTTTTCTGTAGATTCTTTGATAATGAGGAAAGTCAAGATGATTGGATTGCCTTCTCCCAGAAATTCACTAATATAGGCAATGAATGACATTTCTTCTTTGGGTCCATGCAGGAAATGTTGAAAACAAAAGAACTTGACCTTTTAACTTCTCATCGAGCTTTGCATAAAAGCATCAGGGATGATTTTAGGCACTAATTAATGTTAACTATTTTGTTCTCCCTTCTTTAAGAAGACAAAGAAATGTTAGTAAAATGTTATTATTACCATTGGTGATATTGTTATCATTATCAGTATTATGACATTAAAAAAATGTGCTTTACCTTTGCAATAAATTATCTATAATGGGTTACTTTTTTGTAATTTAGTATCCATACATCTGGTATGTTCAGTAGAAAATCACCAAAGACACACTATAAATGTATCTATATATATAAGTTAGGATAGAGTGGTCGTGTTAGTCAACAGAAGCAAAAAAAGATGAATATCACAATACTCATCTCATATACAGTATATATGTATGTATATATATATATATATATATATATATATATATATACGTATATATATATATATATATATATATACATACATTAGGGACATTACAGGTTTTGCATTAATACTTAATTTATAAAAAAGCTGTAGAAGCCACATTAAGAATTTAATTTAAAACTAATTCTGATATTTGTTAGCTTTCCATTCATCTAATTTCCTGCAGTTCTGATTCAGCTGAGGTGTTAAATACCAAGTAAATCCTAGCTGGCTTACATTAAACTTGGGTTGGAATGAACAGAAGTGTGTGCTGATCCAAAAACAATTTAGCAGAAACCAAGCTCATAACACTAGTGATTCTCCTATTTCATTGAGACAGTCTATTCTAAACACGAGACTGGGAACTTCCGACAAAAGTGTTTAGATTTCATTCTGTAATACTGAAATTATGTATTGCTTGCCAGTTTTCTCCATTTACTAAGAACACGTGATTGTAAATGCATGACAGCATTATTAAATACTTGGGTAAAAATGTCACAGACTTAATTGCTGCTGATTTTTCCAAAAGATAATAAAAGTACTAAAATTTCTTATGTATTAAATTACATTTCTTTTTCCAGTGTAGATATTTGGATATTTGGGTGTACAGTCAGGTTAAGAATACAGGTTCCAGTAATCTATTGCTATAGAATTATGGGGCAAATACAAATCTGTATTTCATATTTGTGTTCAGTTTAATGGTCAGCATACTTTTAAATGTAATTAATAAGTAATACATCCACTCCACAATTTACCATTTAATTAAAATGGCATACAGGCCATGTAAGGCAGGGGTCCCCAAACTACGGCCCGCGGGCCGGATGCGGCCCCCTGAGGCCTTTAACCC
>WMED01000321.1:0-37436 GCA_019650415.1 Pipa parva
TGCTAGTGCTCTGACAGATAGGATTTCAATTTGGTTTTGAAGGTGGAGAGGGAATGTACCGGTCGGAGAAGGGAAGGAGGAAAAACGCAAACAGAACTCTGGATCCTGACACTAAGTTACTGATTAAAATCTTCAGTGGAAGGAAGGGTTCTGTTGGTGCTTGGTATGCTGGAAGCCATTTTATTTTTCCTACTTTTCAAATCTGCTTTAAATGAATCTGCTCCTTAAAGTGTCAGCTCTTCAGCCAAGTATTCCAGATTGTGTTTCTCATATTCTGTTCCTGTTTCAAGTATTTTTGTTCCTGTTTCTAATATTCTGTTCCATGAAGGGTCAGCTCTTCAGTAAGTCCCTTTACAGTTTGCACCTTCAGTGTCAGCCTGTTTGCAGCGTCTGACCCTATCCTTGTTCCTGAGTTGTCTCCGTGCAGTGTCTACCCTGTTTTTGAGCTGATTCTAATGGTTGCTATGTGTTACAGTTCAACTTGTGCCCAGGATTGCTGTAAGTGACTGTTCTGTTATGCCACACTTCTATGCTCCCTAGGGTATAGTTCTGCTGTTCCAAGCATCTGCCTGAGTCTCCATGTAAGTCTATCCAGCTGCCAACAGTGGAGGATTACTCTGAGGGCTGCGACCTGGGAGATGACTGCCACAAAGGCCATACCCCATGCGGGGTTTACAGGGTAAAGACCTAGCCCTCCTTAGACTCTGCACCTTGCTGTTACCCAGTGCCAACTCCTACTGTGGTATTGAGGATCCACTATCACTTCTTATGCACCAATCTGTTTGTTTACCTGAGCCTTCACCTGTACCTCTGTTCCTGTACCTAGCATATGGGCCGGAGTTTGCTTCTGTCCACCTATGGCTGCCCAGTTTCCATGGTTTTCTGAGTATCCTATTTCTGAATCTGTTCCTGTTCCTGGCATTCAGGCCTGGGTAGTTTCTGTTTCTGTACAGCTACCCAGTTTTCATGGCATCCTGTTCCTCAATATGCACCTGTTCCTGGCATCTAGCCTGGATGGTTCTATTCCCTTATGGCTGCCCAGCTCTCTTGTTATCCTGTTACTGGACCTGCACCTGTTCTGGAGCCTTTTACAGTACTTTCTCTGTTACACAGAGATCAGGAAACCAGATAATCAGCATAGTCAAAAAACAGGGCAAAGTCAATACTCAGGAAAGTACACAAACATGACAGCACTACACAATGAAGTAGACCAGTTTGGGCAAAGGCTGGATGAAATTACCTCATATTTATATGCCAGGATAAAAGGAAACAGGAAGAACAACAGTTTACAAGTATGCAGTTCAGCACCAGGCTAAAGGACAGCATACCCAGAAAACAGGCTCTCAGATCAAACAATCAAATGGAGCAGTGGTTTCCTTGTTCAACTCCCTCAAGGGGCACTGCTTGATGGCATAATACTATGGAAGACAGTGGCGGCCCCCGGATTGGTGAGAAGATATCCTGACATACTGCTGGCCACTATCCATCCTTATTTACACTGCCTGGGATGGTTAATATATATATATATATATATATATATATATATATATATACAGTATATATGTATATATATATATATATATATACAGTATATCACTGAAAAGAGAAAAAGTGTGATTAAGAAAATAATAATTATTAAGCACATGGTTGTTTAGAAGACATGTTGAAATGCACCTGAGGAGGATGCTGCAAAACCAGCCTCAATTGTTGCTAAGAAGGGGAGACTGAATTGAAAAATATTCAATTCACACTGATTCTATTATTGCTCAGAACAAACTGCATATCTAAACTAGAGTAAACAGGCAGAAACAAAACTGGTCCCTAAGGTTTCCATAAACATGACATTACTTAAAATCTTTGTGTATCCACCAGGCATTTTAAGGTACTACATGAGAATAAGGAATGATTTGGCCAATACCCTGGAGATGGTGGGAAAAATAATACACAGATTTGTAAAATCTTATAAATAAAATAAATATTTAAAACAGAGACTATTTGAGCAGATACTGACCTTAATGGATTCTCTGATGCATATGCTTTCATTGCTATATACCTGTAGGTTGCTGCTCAAAGGAGGACATTTTAAGGTACTACGTGAGAATAAAGAATTATTTGAACAAAAATGTCTGGAGATATGAGATGGTAGAAAAAATTACACCAATCTGTAAAATCTTATAAACAAAATCTTACAGCTTAGGGGCATGATGTCTTATGTAATGCAGCATAGTCAGTCAATCAGTAGTAGGATGTGAAGTGATACAGAGTGATGGAAATTCCACCAGAGAAGTGCAGTGATGTCATCCTAACAATGTTACTTTAACTGTATCAGGTGAATAATATATTCCTTTCTAAGGGTGAAATTTACAAAAAGTTTAAAACGGGAAAAAAGGTTGAATATTTCATTTACAGCCTTTTGCCCACATTTTTCACCTGTTTTGAGCCATTTTTTACATGAAAATTGGGGAAAAAATGAGCAAAAGTGGGGATGAAATACAGCCAATAAATGGGCAAAAAAGTTGAAAAAAAATTTTTTTGACTTTAGTAAATTTCATTTGTGTAGTTAGAGAAGTGTCAAATGGATGCAAATTCAGACCTGCACATGACTGTTCGGGCCTTCATGAATAAGGACCCCTTACCTGCTGGTCAAAGCAAATGTATTGGTCCTTAAATACTGGAGATCACAGACTGTGCTTATGATCTACAGGTGGATAAAACATGTAGATAACAATGAAAAAAAGGAAAATCAGAACATAAAATTCTAAATATTACTTTATTGAGATCTTTAACTTCTGAGAAAGATATAAAACTGAAATATGTAAAGACCATTGCCCATTCAGAAATGCTGGTTCCAAATTTAACTTGATATTACAGTGTTTGTTATCTTAGACAAATGAGTTGATTTATAATATATTAAATTATGCTGTGATAAAGGTGATATAATATATTGCATGCTAATACATTCATCTATTTCTCTAATGTATTTTATACTTATTTTTTAAATATAGAAATTAATGAATATGTAAAATGTAATATATAAATATATGTAATATAGAAAATAATAAAAACATAAAAGAGGGATGTTTTGAGTCAGAGGTGATGTCATAATTAACAATTATTTTGTTCTTCATATAGGAAATGCAGCCCTGAAAGTGTGGAGTTTCACAGTAGCAGCCTCATTTTTTTTTATCTGGTATTGGGTAATTCATTTATCTTTTGCAGACTGCAACATAGGAGAGATGAAAACATTCACAGAATTTATGTGCTATTACTATATGGCATTCAGTGTCATGGCGATGTTCAACAAACTTCCAAACCATTACAAAAGATTAAAAAAAATGTGGGAAACATGATAAATGTGTTATAATCCCTGCTGAAGTGCGGCATCAATTTTGATCTTATTATCAGCAGATACATTCCATGTGTCACCCAGTATGCTCTCATTTTAGAAATCAGCCTATGTGTCTGCTGCTGTGAGTTCCTTCTGCTCCTTAAACATAAGTAATGCATGGAATGTCAGCATAGGAATTTAGATATATTTCCCTTATAATATAAAGAGTTGGGGCATGACTGAGGAAAATAGGGGGGGAAGCTTTCTCTGTTGGCCCTATAGCTTAACAGGTAAAAACATACCCATCTTCATCGACCCAATGTACAGTTACTGACATATATTCTCTTTGACCATAATAATCCACGTGTCCCTTCTAAGATAATTGTAGAGACAAGTGGAGAGAGAGTCCAATTTTTAGTGGTTTCCAGTCATTCATTAAAAAAGATCAGAATGTCCATATTCAATACAGATACAATCCAGTGAGGTTTCACAAAGCTATAAATGCATCATGCTTCCTGACATGTTAAAATTGTCAAATATATATAATTGTGTGTATAGGATTAACATTGTGTTGAAATAGGAACATTGCAATGGTTATCCTATCACAGAGAACCTTATTGGCTAAAGGCCGAATAGTCTCGTAAAGCTATGAATTTGCATCTATTTGCCATTTTCCCATATTCACTTATTATATTGTATTGTATTCTATTTATACATTTATATAGCTCTGTTATATTATGCAGAGCTTTACAGAGATTCATCATTCACTTACAATCTAATTTCCCTATTCAGTCAAACACACAGTTAACCTGTGTAGTATGTTGTTTAACTGTAGGAGGAAACCAGAGCCCTCATAGGAAACCCACACAAGTACGTAGAGAACATACAAACTAGAAATTGCCTAATCAATTCGGACGAAGTGAAATTTGTTCCAAATTTCCCTAAATATTCAATTCTGAACGAATTCCAACTGTAGGGTGATTCAGTGGAACAAATTTTTTTAGGGGTCCCTGGAACCCCCATGCCACCAAGGCGGCTATTTAAATCATAACCAGCAAAAATGTGGCTATGATTTAAAAGCCAAATATTTCCATAGTGCTACTGCAATAGTAGGTAAGGAAATAATTAGGAATAACCCCAACTCAAAACCCACTTACAGTGAAAAGCATTCAATTAGCAATAATCATGCCTCTGTCAGTTAAAATTCTTAGGCTATGATACTGCACCAGAACAAAATCACATGGAGGAAAAGGGCTGCCTATCAGGGAGGAAAAACTCAGGTAGCCTATAAAATCCCTTATTATTAAGCTTAAGGAGACTAAAAAGACAAGAGAGTATAGGTGATACCTTTTATTGGCTAATGGAATAAATGGTAAATACAAGCTTTCGAGGCTCCCAAGGCCTCTTCATCAGGCAATAATATGGAACTGAGACAATTTTATTCACTGTGCCATCTGTTGGTGAGAACCATGAACTGTATTCAAGTTAGTACTAATACACAGATTTACAGATTCACAGAACATCACAGTGCCATCTGTTGGTGAGAACATGAACTTTATTCAAATTAGTACTAATTTCCCATTTTCACTCTCTTTGTGAGTAGTTTTTTACTCTCCTGTATAAAATTGTCTCTGTTTCATATTATTGCCGATGAAGAGACCTTAGGAGCCTCGAAAGCTTAATAATAAGGGACTTTATAGGCTACCTGAGTTTTTCTTCCCTAAAAGGCAGCCCAGTTCCTCCATGTGACTTTGTTCTGGTGCAGTATTGGGGCATGGCTCACAGTGGGTGGGTTCGCACTACTTGGCCTTTGTGCTGCAATCATTTTGTGTGGTTGTAGCTGGAAGGCTTCAGGCGATTTCAGGTGTACCCTTGGCCTTGCAGCATCAACCTTTTTTTAAAAAGAAGTCTTAAGCTTCCTGCTGCTATTGGGGGGGGGGCTTGAGGTTCTTGAGGAAATGATCTCAGTCCGAAATCCACCCTTAGTGGTGGCCGTAGGACACCAAAAATGGCAGAATGGCCAATTCAAAGATACCAGAATACAGTGGTGGTGCAGATATCAGAGGATTTACGTGGAGAAGATGGTTTGAGTTATGTGGTGGAGGTTTTGATGAAGACCTGTGGAGCCAAGCCTGAAGACCTTTTCTCACTCCCTGAATACTATAATCAAGGATTGTTCAAACTCGTATTTAATACTTGTGAAAGGTATGAGAACTTTAAAAAAAATTACAAGGAGAAAAAAAAAAAGATCCAAGCTTGGCAAGATATTTAGTAGAATTTTAGGATAAACAAAACAGTCGAATGGTGACAGTGTTGATGTATAATACCTGTGTTCCAATAGGTGAAATAGAGGAATTTCTTTCTATACTATTTGATGAGGTGTGAAAAAGATCCTTAATAAATATGGCATATGGTTAGGGAAGCAGCTTGTATGTTCAAACTGTGGACGTGAGCACAAGTTGTTGCATTGCGACAAGGATTATCCCGTGAACTTCCTTCATACACAGGTGTTGTTAAAATTGAAGCAGGTGACAGAGGAAAGTCTGGGGGAAAGTCAGAGAAAACACTAGAGAAAGAACAGAAAGGAAAAGAGGTCAGGATGGTAACTCTCAAGTGGAAGTAAAAGAGGTAAGAAGAAAGAAAGCAAAGTAGAATTACTAGATGAAATCCTGATGGAAGAAGAGGTGGGAAGAGGAGAAGCAAAAGGAAAAGAAGAAGAAAAGAAAGAAGAAATGGAGGTTCATCTAGAATTTGAGGAAAGTGGAAGTGAGGAATCTGTGGTTTCAGTGATAGAGGTTAAGTCACCTGTGATTGACTTTTTTGCTTTTGATTCTCCTGCAGTTGAACCTCTTGTGATTGACCCTTCTGCTGTCAACTCTCCTGCGTCTGAAGCAACAGGTCCACAGAGGAAAATTAGCACAGGTAAACTTAGTGCTACGCATGTGCTGGAGAACTTACTGACTCCATTTATTAAAGAGGGTGAAGAGCCAGGGTGACTTTAAATAAGTCTCTATTTATGTTTTCTTTTTTCTCTCTTTGTTATGTTAATTAAGTGTGTGTCCCTGAATGTAAGGAGCATACAAGCTGTTACTAGGAGAGTTGCAATATTTGATTTTTTGTCAAAGTTAGATGCTGAAGTTTTTTTTGTTCAGGAGTGTGGCTTAAATTATCAGAAGTGTTTTGGGGATGTAGCAAAGTTTTGGAAGTGGGGCGTGTCTTTTTTTGGGTGAAAATGAGTGCAAAAAAATGAGGTGTGGGCATATTGCTTAAAGGTTACTTATTTAAACCTTCAAAATTCCTTGAAATTCAACCAGGAAAGAGTTTGCTGATTGAAGGTTGGTTTAGGGATATTAAAAATAGGTTTGTCTCCGTCTATGGAAATACTGATAAGAATCAAAGGTTTCAGTTGTTTGAAAAATTAAAAATGTTTTTGACAAGGAGAATTCCAACTGTTATGTTAGGTGATTTAAATTGCATACTTAAAAAAAGGATAGAACTAAGGATTGTAAATTAGACAAATCATCTCAAAGTTTAAATAATTTAATAACAGATTTGGGTCTGAGAGATGCTTGGGAAGTTAAGCATAAAGGTCAAGATGGATTTACTTGGGCTAATAAGCAAACAGAATCTAGAATAGATTTTTGTTTTGTTTCTGAGGATTTCAAAGTAGTAGATATGGTTTTACAAGTCCAGTTTTTTCACAGATCATTATGTTAGTAAAGTAGTTTTAGAAATAGGTGATGAAGTGGAGTGCGTGAGAAGGCTGTGGAAATTAAATAATACACTGAGGAGGATGATTGCTGCTATAATTCCTTTTTACAAAAATATCGGAAGTGGATATTAGGTCTAAAGTGCCCTTTTATTGTGTGGAAAATGGTGGGAGTGGGTTAAAAAAGAAAGGAAAGGTATGGGAAAGTTAAGAGAAAAGAAAAAGAGTATAGAGATTTAAACATAAGATGGCAGAGTATGTTGGCTTTTTAAAATAAAGGTTGTAGTGTTGAAAAAGAAATAGAAAAGATTAGGAAGGAAATTAAACTGTGGGTGAAAAAGAAAGGTAAAGAAATCATATTTAACTCAAGAGTAAGAGAAATAGAGGAAGGTGAAAAGTGCACAAGGTTTTTTTTTAAGAAGATCAGGAAAAATAATATTATAGAGTGGTTAGATGGAAATAAAAACATAAATGGAATTTTAGATGTGACTTTTAAATTTTATAAGAACTTATTTGATCATGAAGAAACAGGTGAAATAGATACGGAGGAATTTTTGGAAATGGAAAATCTACTAAAAAGGGAAGATCAAGATGTTTTAAGTGTGAGAATTAAAATTATAGAACTAGAAGAAGCTGCTAAAAGTCTCCCAAAAAAAGAAGACGCCGGGAATGGATGGCTTGACGGTGAAGTTTTATATTAAATTCTGGGAGATAATAAAGGAAGATTTTTACAAAATGACCAATGAGATTTTTGCACAAGGTGAGCTTTTAAATTCTCAGAAAGAAAGTCAAATTATTTTAATACATAAGAAAGGGGAGAAAACAGAGATTAAAAATTACAGCCCTATCAGTTTGCTGGACACAGACTATAAAATCATAGCTAAAGAATTAACTATGAGATTAAAAGAAGTTGTCAGCACAATAATTTATGAAGTGCAAGTCTGCGGAATCCCCAGCAGGTCAGCGTGGGATAACCTTATTATATTGTGTGATAAATTGTATGATATTTTAGATAGGAACAGCAAAGTGGTAGTGTTTTCTCTGGATTTTCAGAAGGCATTTGACAGTGTCAATCATTCTTTTATGTTCCGTGTTTTAGAAGCTTTTAAAATTCCTAAGGTTTTTATAAATTGGATTAAAACTATGTATAAAGACCTAAGCAGTAGGTCTGCAATAAATGGAATTATGTCGGACAAAGTAAAAATCAAATCAGGCGTGAGACAAGGTTGTCCTATGTCGCCTTTGTTGTTCATATGTGCTCTCAAACCTTTTTTGCAGAAAATAAGGAAAGATAAAATAATAAAAGGGGTTAAAATTCCAGGAATAGATGGAAAGGTGTTAAAAAATTTGGCATATATGGATGATGTAGTAGTTTTATGTCCCGATTCAATCTCTTTAAATAGAGTTATTTTAATTGCAAATTGTTTTAGTGTCGTGTCAGGTCTGAAGTTAAATTTAGATAAATCTGAGTGTATTGCTTATGGTAAATGGGTATATGATAAATATTGTAAAGTTAAAGTGTCTGAGGAGAGTTTTACATTTCTAGTTGTTATTTTTAATCAAGCTTTAGAGGAGTTGAGGATTGGGAGAAAGTCCTGAGGAAAGTAAAGAAGAAGATGGAATTTTGGAAACTTAGAAATGTTACAATGGAGAGGAAAATTTTAATTATATAACCTGTTTTATTACCTATTTTATTGTATTCTTCTGTAATTTTTTTACCTAGTGACCTGTATATTAAAAATACAGAAATTGTTAGAGAAATTTTTGTGTTTTTATGGGGGTCAAAAATGGAAAGAGTTAAGAAGGATATAATGGATGGGGTTTACCTAGCAGGCTTTCCCTGTTGCCTTCATTTATGGCTATGTGCCTGGCAATAGCTTTTTTTAGCTTGATTCATCACAAATTAATTTAAAAACCAAAACTTTTGCTATAAATTCAACGAACCAAGCAAATAGAATTTTTGAGAAATTTGGCCATCTCTAATACAAACTGTATGAACTGAACCCAGTCCTTACTGATCAAACTCTGCAATGTGGTGAATACATGGCCAGTTCAGGAGATTATGATAACCACTATCTTACAGAGCAATTTCCACCACTTTGAGTGCATGTGCACAGCTACTTCTACTACTGACTAAGTAATAGGAGGAGGAATGTTTCAAATGTGAGTAGGTGTACTTCTCCAAATGCACCCATTTGTCTTCACCAGAGTGGCAAATTGAGGGCTGATGGCAGGGCTACAAATTCTACTTCTATCGGACTGACTACACCACATAGCGCATTCAACAGCAATGATAATAATAATCCATTGAAACAGGCACAATTTGCACTATTTTCAATGTGGTTTCTATTACATTTAATATCATATCAATATTGTTATTTTTTGATGCAAAAACTAATACATCTGAGACAAAATTACTGGACCACCTCCATAGGGAGCAATGAGTTAGCGAAAATGGTGATAGTAATATATATATATATATATATATATATATATATATATATATATATATATACAGTATATATATAACCTTTATTAAACCAAATTTAAAAAGTTGAAAAATATCCCTATATTTCTGAATGGCAATGTAAGATTTTAGGAATTTTGACACCAGAACCACTTATGGTGCTAATAGTGCTACATTACCAAAGAATATTAAGTGGGTAATAACGCACCAAGTAGAATCAGTTTACTACTCTACAGCCTTGTTCATCACCATCTGGAGTATACATATTCTTTATATCACTCTGTAAGTGGTGACTTTTTCACTGTCTGGCCACAATAAAAGTCATACCTAAATTGATGAGGGCCAAAAGAATCATAGATAATGAAGTAGATTATACCAGTGCAGCTACTCTATTAAAAACAAATATATTCCAGATGAGAGGTTATAATGTGAAGAGGTAGAAAGAGAAGAGGCAGCTATTCACGGGAAACTCTCTTAAAATGTAGGAGCATAAATAAAAAATAAAAGATAATAATGAAAACAAGTTCCTTTTTGTTTTTCAATTTCATTACAAAATCAAGAAAATATGGAAATACTGGTCTATTTTACAAAAAGATCAATTATTTGGGAGGATATTTTCCCAAACAGTAATGAGAATATTAAATACCCTAGACCCTAGGTAGACTTAAAGATTCTGCTGTGCCTTATTTATTTCCCATATAAAAATGGACTATTAGACTTGATATGGACTTTATGTATTCATTTTGAGAGAGGTTACTTAGCAGTCCCCACCCTCCATCTAATTATTTAGGGTTTGTTTTGAGTGATGAGCAGTTCTTAAAGTATATTAAGAATATTTCTGCACTAACTATTCAATCATTCTATTCAAAAGGATCTTGGGACGCAAAATATGTTGTGAAGCAATAAAGAACAGATTTGCCTGATACTCCAGTCTTTCTTGATTTGTTCCTGGATAGTGCTACATTCTTAACGTATGTAGTACCTGTCTATGATAGCAGTCAAAATCTCTTTATAGCATTCAAAAGGATAAAAATGATTGAAAAACTATCATTAACCATTTTATTTTGGTAAAAAAAGTTATTTATTTAACATGAATATCTGAACTTATATTTTATTTTTATTGGGTCTATTTCTAGGTGATGCCTTAGCAAACACAGAGGATTTATAGATCTTTCCCAGAGGCAAAAATACCATCACAACCAATAACAACTTCCTCCTATTCTAAGAATGAAATGATTTTGAATGAAAATGCAGAATCCTTCACACAGCACTGTGATTAATAGTAAATCTTGTGTTGGAATGTAGATTGAATTTTATATTAGCATAAATCAGTATTTTCAAGAATAAGTGACTCCAACCAGAAGGCTTTTGACATTCAATATAGCTTCCATAAATTATTCATTCAGTTGTTCATTTCTTCTCTGTTCAAGGCTTGTTAGAAAAGTTATTTTCACTTGAAAGATATCCTCATAGGTCCCTGTGAACAACTGCAGGCTATTAGCATTTTTGAGTGACTCAGCATTTTTCTCTTGCTCTAACAAGATACATGTCATCATAAGTATAATACAGCCATAACTACACTATCATTTAACTATATAATTTCAGGGAGGCACCAATTAAAGGGGTTTTCCAGTACCCACTTGTGTAATTTAAATCTGGCATCCTACCTGACTGTAAGCCATTTGGAATTGGCATCCTTTGTTTTTTTGTCTAGCATGTTAGCTATGTAAAGCATGCCTCTTGTTTAGGTTGCTGGAGAAAAGAATACCAATTGCACTAAAATCTGAAACTGGAAGTGCATTGATTGTGTACTGTACTGTATTGGTTGTCATAGTGATGACAACCAATAGTCCACCTTCATAACTTTATGGAAAAGCTCTGCAGAAAGATTGAAGAAACAGTATGTAATATGGTATTACTGCAAAGACAAGAGAGTATAGGTGATACCTTTTATTGGCTAATGAAATAGATGGTAAATGCAAGGATGTTGAACAGATAACATCTGTACCAGTTTGTGACTTTGTAGTTTTGTTGTTTAACTGATAATATCTCACTAAATAGCATTAGGCTTTGTTGTTGGATTGATTGATTGGAATTTATTGCTTTGTTCCAGTGTGTGAATTTTTGATGTCAAACTGATAACATTTTGCTATGCTGTACAAGTTTCTGTATAAAATTGTCATTCTCAGTTCCATATTATTGCCTGATGAAGAGGCCTTAGAAGCCTCGAAAGCTTGCATTTACCATCTATTTAGTTAGCCAATAAAAGGAATCACCTATACTCTCTTGTCTTTGCTTAAATATATGGCTAACACGGTGCACAACTCTACTGCCTTTGGTATTACTGCAGAAACACATACGATAAATGAAAAGAGACCAGCTGAAAAAATATATTTTTAGCAAGTAATCTGCACGACAGGACTGGAGACTAGAGAACCCCTGTAAAATAATTTCTTTCAAAACTAGTTGAAATAGAGTCTACCTAAAAATTCAATTTTTTTAAAAGTTATAAATGGACACATTTTAAAATACATTTTCTGTTCCCTCTAATCTAGAAATGGGCTTCCTTAGATTCTTATGTAGTGTTCTGCAATATATCTTGATTCAGGGAAGGTTAATGTACATTTAAGTAATCCAAGTCTGTTTTCTATTCACAAATCAATCAGGATTTTTATTTTGAGTATTTATTTGATAAATTTAGCAAGGGGGATTAATACCCTCCACCACCCTACCTATTTCAAGAGTCTCATCTTTACTATCTTGCAAAAGAGGAGAGACGGGTTGATGATGCGCTGCTCTCCCATGTGACTATAAGGAGATGCCGGCGCCAAGCTGCAGACTGAATGGAGAAGATCGCCGCTTTGAAGAGTTTCAGCTCCAGGACACAGTAGAGTCGGCGGCACAGATGAAGATGGAATCATAAACACGGAAGTGCTACATAGCACTTCTAAACAGATAAGATATTTCATTTACAGTAAGGGCCAAAATTGAAAATAAAATGCATTTAATAAAAATTAGTAATTCGTATTTACTAACATATGCATTTTTTAAAATTTTGCCCAGACTGTCCCTTTAAGCCTTCACATTATCATGGAACTCAGGGAACACACAAGGGGTTACCACAAGAACTGGGTCACTGCTAGAGGTACTATCGCAAACCCAGTGAAGGATACAGGATAAGGTGGTACACCTTATGGAAACACTAAGGTGTATGGTGCACACATGTAGAAACAGGGAGTGTGAGGAATAGGAACAAATGTGACTTAAAGTAAGATGTGTATCCTCTGTACCACAGCGGGGGTTGACTTTGGTTAACCATGAGGTGCGGAGTCTAAGGAGAGCCAGGTCTTTACCCTGAAACCCCTGCAAGGGGGTACGGATTTTGCGGCAGTCACCTTCCCAGGTCACGGCCCTCAGGTTAAACCCCCACTGATGGCAGCTGGATAACTCCCTTGGAAACACTGGCGGAAACCTGGAACAGCTGAACTGCAACTGTATCACATGGAGCAGATAGTATAAATGTCACTCAGAGCACCCATGGGCACCCACAAAACTATAATTCATAGCACCTCCAGGAAACATCACAGAATACAATATCCACTCCAGGGATTATCAATCCTGGTTCATCGTTGTAATGACAAACCAGTGCTGAACTCAATAGAAGTTGCAGTGCTAGCTGTGAGGAGACTCACTAAGATGCTGCAGAACATCTTAGCTGAAGACACATGGAGCTGATCTGTTTAAGAAGCTGCATCTCTGAGGCAGTAGCAGGCTGTAACAAAGGCATAGATAGAAAGACAGATAATCGTGAACCACCTGCCATGTTAAAAGATCTATTGGTATTCACCTATTCTGAAATTACTGACATTGATACTTGAGCACTGTGCTAACCACAGCGGGGGATATTTAAATCCCCCGCCGCTGATGTAACATGTGATGACAGCTGGCTGTGATTGGCCGAGAACCTGGAAGCGCTGTAAGAGCTATGTCTCCACAGCACCTGCCGGCATTCAGCTGGCAGCAGTGATGAGCATTGTGTACATGCAAGCACTGCTCATTACACATATGCTGTGGCTACTAGCATAACATGGGTTTCATTACCCACCCTTGACCCAGGGAGCCTATCTTGCTTCACTGCATAAAAATAAAGCTGGTATGAAATTATTCAGAAATACAATAAATCATATCTGAGGGGTCTTTATATAGAAGAAAGCAGTGGTTTATTCTGGCAACACTTGTAACTGAACCTAAACCTGACCATACTCAACTGTCTTTTACTAGATAGAAATTGTAAACAGATATTATTCCCAGTGGCATACCTATACATAGCCTGCCTCCTGCACCCCTCGAAACCCTTTAAATGTTAGTTTTTTTGTCTTTGAGGCATGGGAGGGGGCAGTGCTGTGAGGAGGCTTGGGGCCATGATCCCAGATGGAACACCTGTAAACCAAATCTTAATATCTTTTCTTTATCTGCCCACCTCCTGAAAAATCAACAGGAGGGTCTGGATACATCATCAGAAGATTGGAAGTTCCAGCAAGTGAAGTCAGAATAATAAGACCAGCAGAGTCTCAACATAAAATTATAAATGTGAGCACTCTTCCTGATATCAGTGTACCAACTATTGCATTGTCAAAGGTAAAAGGATGCTAAAGGCAGCTCTTTTAAGAAGAAAACAAATACCCTCCAATGAGTTATATTATGTTGTTTTATATAAAACTGAAATGGGCATTTATTTAATTTTCATATTTTAAATGTTACAAAGACACTATTTCATTAAAGGCATCTAAATAACTAAATTATATAAAACTATTTAGCAGAGTACTTTGTAGATTGTATTTTTCTTGTTTTGAAATACCAGTAAAGTATATCTTTCATTATATGTATTTTTAAAATAAAATATTCTGAAAATACTGCCTGTTATCATAATTGCTTGGTTTTATGAAAATGCTTTTGTTTAATGTGTCTATTTATTTTAAGTGATCAAGCAGTATTGCTTACTTTCTTTCAGTAATAGTTTTGAGGACATCTGAAAATATCAATTATCATAAGAATGAAAGAAGCACCAGGGCCAGATTATGAACACAAATGACTCTTTTATATAAGTGGGTAGTCCAAACATTATGCAAAGATTTAAATCTGGGATTTAGCACATTGAATGGGGAGAAAAAGAGGTTATGGCTGCAATCTGTGAATTTGAAGATGAATTTGATGAGTGGTGTATTTGAATCTCTTAAAAAAAATAATTAGGAAGAAAAGTCTAATATATGCACTACTTGGGAGTACAGATTAAAGAGGCTCAACCTGTCCTTTGAAGAACACTTAACTGTCTGTTATAACAAGAACTAATATGCGAGAAAGAAAAAGTCCTGTGTATTTGCAAAAATGTTCATCAAATTACACTTAAAGATTGTCTTTCATGATATTAGGTGATGAACTATATCATATGAAACATGGCAAAGTGTCATGCATGCTTCTTAAGTGACAGAGCTGGTTACCATTGAAAAACTGCCTATTTGAGTTTAAAGCTATGAAAATTCTTTCCAACATTAAGTTGAAATTTTTTTGGAAGCCCTCATGAAAATAGTAACATTAAGACAACAACAGTTTGAGTTTGACAATGTCAAACAATTATGTTATGCAATGCTGAGATATTTTGGCAAATTGACCTGAGTATAGGATGGGTTGGTATGAATAGAGGAAGAAAAAAAAATAAGGACACTTCTGAATTTGATATTGACTTTGATGTTGACTTACAAATAAAATCTTTGATGTAGATATCAAAGACAGGGTAAGCATAGAGTTTCCTTCAACATCAAACTGAATCTTAATATCAAAGTTGTGTTGGAACAATGACAAGTTGTAGTACTTCATGCACTTAATGTTCTGTTAAAATGAAAAAAGTAGGACATTCTAAAATTGCTGATTTTTAAAAGATATCTTGTAACATAACACATTAACATTAATACATTTGAAAACTTAGAAAAGAGTACACATACTTTGATCCACTTTTTACCTAAGTAAAAAATATTGTGGATTATAAGAAAAAATAAGAACAATAAACTAACAGCCAAGCACCCAAAATGCACAATTTATATATTTGATAATTTTAACCTAAAAGTTCACATAGTTGTCTTGACATCAGGGTCTTGAGATACTTTAAAAATGTGGAAGTACCTGGCATCAGGTGTGAGCATACCTTATTTTCTCTTTTACAATCCATGCTTGGCAACCAGATGCAATATTTGTATACCATAAAAACAAACCAGAGAATCACTTCTAAAACAACCAGTATCCTGTACTGTAGGTTTAAAACATGTTTTGTAAGAGGAGTTATGATGTCACTCCCATCATGAATCATGATGACAACAGACAATATAACTAAATTGTGGAGCGGTAAACTATTCTAAATTTTCAAACCTAAAATAACTTATTGGTGCACTGTTACTGATAACTAATTAAATAAGGGTCAGCAGCATATAGTAAATAAGTGAATAGGTGTTAGGTTTCTACCTGGAACTGGACCCAAGGTGGAACTTGCAACACAGTTAACTGGGATGGAGACCCAAATGTTCTGGTGTTCACTGATGCCCTTTTTGGGCCCTGGAATTACTGCTGCAGAAATGCTAGGGCACCGGAGCAACTCAGTAGGGAAGAGCAAGGACCAAACCAGAGTGACATGGAGAATCAGGAATGCCGCAGGATCAGGATAACCAGATGACAGAATACCAGACGGTAGACTAACCGGAATAATAGGATACTGGAATAACAGAATACCAGGATAACAGGATACCAGAATACTGGAATAACAGGATAACGGAATAACAGGATACCAGGAAAATCCAGCCAGATGAAGCCAAAGGACAGGGATACCAGAAAACAACGAGGTAAAAAATGAGCCAAGGTCAAACACACAGATAACCAGCAAACAAGAGTTTCAGCAGGACTTCACAACAGAAAAACCTATTTTGGGAAAAGACTAGAGGAAATTAGCTCCTTTTTAAAGGCCTGGATGATGACAAACAAAAAGCACCTGTGTAACAAATTACCAAGTGTGCAAGCTAATCAGCACTATCGTATTGGACAGCTCACTTGAAAATACAGGCCCACAGACCTAAGCTCAATAGAGTAGTAGTATAACCACTACCTGGAGTGCAGCAGGTTCCTAGCTTTAATCACACTGGAGGTGCTGCCTTGCCGATCCAACCACACCCCAAACGCATGTGGCAAGTACCCCGGAATTGACGAGGGAAATTCCTAATAATAGGAATCATTTTGCTGGGATTAAGGTATTTAAGATGTTTTTCTAATAATTTGTTTGAAGTCAAGATAATCTACAAAAATCAAATTGACAGTTTTTCACAGTATCTAAGTCCATATCAAAATGGTTTCTGTTTCCTGAGCCCCAAAACTAGAGGGAATAAAATCCAGATGATCACAGGCAATTGAAACATTTATTCTAGTTCTAAGAGAGGATCTCTGATCAGCACTATGTTAAATAAACACACAACTATTAAAGTAACATGAATGAGCTTAGCTTCATAGTACAGTAGTGACTATTCCAAAGATACTTAATATAAGTTGCTAACCAACATGAATGAAAAAGCTGTAAGGGCAACCTCTGAGTCTAGTGGCCTACCAACCACATAACAAAACTGTAAAAATAAAGATGAAGCAGGGTTGCAAGTGCAAAAAAGCAATAGCGTGTGCTACAATTTATAGGGTGTCAATGACATGTTTTGGGCAGTGAGCTCTTTATCAAATGGCATTTGATAAATGCAGCTTCACCTGCAACCCGGCTTCATTTTTATTTTTACTATTCCAAAGATGTCCTATGTAAATCAGAATGCATGTTATTCACACAAATGTGTAGTAGCATTAAACTACCATTATAGGATAACAACATTTTTGCTTGCTTTTCTTCTTACGTTAGTTTCAAAATATGAAAAAGAAAATTCAGCACTTTTCAAGCTGTTTTTATTGTTATGTATGACAGATATGAATACATTAAGGATTTCAAGAGATAATGTGGGAGAGCAGAGAATGGAGCAGATCATAGTAAGTGCCATTATTCACTCCCTCACACTTGTGTACAATTATGCATGCTTACATACAAACTTAGTATACACTTACTCATAACCTATAGATACAGAGATCTATCTCTCACATACCTGTAACTACTAATTGTATAAAGTTTTACATTCATCAAAAATGTATTGAATGTCAGTGGAACAACTTCTGGAAAATAGAGATTAACAACAGAAAAGGTGGGTGGGAATACTCACAAAATTCCTCAAAAAAGGTTCCTCATACCTGATTTTTCTCCCCTTCCCCCTCACTCTATTTTCTACTGTTACTCCCACCTTCCCAAAGATTCTTCCTTTTCTTCCCTCAATCATACCCTCCCCTCCCCAACCCACACACACTTAACTTGGCTCAGCTAATAATACACGTGTAAAATAGACACAGATGACATGATGGAGTGATTTATTGACTTATTATAATGAACCAGCTACATTTGTATAGTTTGTGCAATGTATACAATAAATGTTAGAATGTTGATAAAATGATAATTGTATGTAACGCATAAACTATTTTCTATTGTTGTGTATGAATCAAAAAGCAAATGAAAACAGACAATAAAAAATGTATAGGGACACAGAACTGTTTGCTTCTTTTTGATTTTCCATCTTGAAGAAGTTCAATGAATATCAACAACTTTGAAATCAAAAGAATAAGAATTAGGTCATTTCAATTATCAATTAAAAATATCATGTGGCACTGTGCTACATTAGTGTATACAGACATATAACTTAACTAACTATATCCTTTTCAATAATTCCCAAATAACTTAAAAGTCAATCAATATGTTATTGGTAGTGCATATTGTGGGTAGCTATTTTAGTTAACTGATACTGTTTGAAAAGGATGTACTTTTAATTATAAATATTATCATTTTGTGCAATTTAATATAGGAAAGCACACACATTTATCAGGGGAAAAAGCTGGTACCTAGTTCCTGATTCTTTCCCATATGATACACTACTTCATCAGAATGAATAATGTGGATATATATGGAGCACATATATCAATTCAGCTCTTCAGAGACACACAGCAAAAATTTATTAATGGAATACTTGTCCCCATTTTTTAGGGACAGGACATATTACCAAAGAGAAGAAGAAAAAAAATTGTAACAAACAAGACAAGGGAGATCCAAACAGAAAAAGACCACTAGAAAAAGATGAAGGAGAGCTAAGGGCCTCTCTAGGATCAAAAAGAATATAGAATTTAAAGGCATTTTCAATCTAAGCAGTTACACACTATCAGAATTTGAGAAGAGAGTTCTAAATAAAGGGATGAAATTTGCTCCTGACAGACAAGCAAACCCATTCGAATGATTTATAGATATAAATACATTTTGCAGGAAGCTTACTGTCAAACGTCATTATTTAACTAACCCTACAGATTCTAAGATACAAAGTGGACCAGAAACTGAATTTAAACACGTTAATCTTAAACAGAACTCCTCTTTTTACCCTCATCATTCTAGCAGCAAACATATAGAAAGTTTTAAATTAGCGGTTCTCAAAGAATTAGACCTTTTACAGAACAAAAAACAGAAAAACCAGTGCCCAAATTTAACTAGAAGAGAAAGATCTGCAATGAAAAGACTGAGGAACAACAAAGAGATTATCATTAAACCAGCAGATAAGGGTGGTGGAGTGTTTGGCCATAATACCCATGACTACATTGAAGAGGCATATAGAATATTCGAAGACCCAAGCACCTATTCCAGGTTAAATAAAGATTTCAGAAGAATTCTCAAAAGAACTATTCTTTCTCCTTGAAAATGGGAAAAACACAGGGATCCTCACTAAAGAAGAATTTGACTACCTACAAAATAGTACGTACCCTCGGGAGAGCCACTTTCTACTACCTCCCTAAAATACATAAAGATTTAGCCAAACCACCAGGAAGGCCAATCATATCAGGAATCGGATCATTAACCTACAGCCTTAAATTCAAAGAATGGATTCCTACCTGAAAGACTCTAGGGATGTACTAGATATTGTAAAAGGTTTCCAAACCTCAAATTTATTAGGAACAGCAGACGTCAATACATTATACACCTGGGTTAGCAATCAGGACGGACTAGTGGCCATTAACAACATCCTAAGCTGTGATAATACACTACAAACCAAACAAAAAGAATTTATCCTTAACGGTATAGAATTTATTTTGCAACATAACTTCTTCCTCTTTAACAATAAATTTTATTTACAGAAGTGTGGCATCGCCATGGGAATGAGATTCGCACCTAGTTATGCAAACTTATTCATGCACGTATGGGAAGAAGAAAGAGTATATAAAAACCAACTCCCCAGTTTAATCCTTTGGAAAAGGTACATTGATGATGTCCTTATCATTTGGGATGGTGATTAGTGTTGAGCGATGATGGCAATAATTATCATTGGACCGATTATCGATTTTGGATAATCGTTAGCCAATGACGAAATGATTATGACTATTTAAACCATAGCCAGCAACAGTGCAGCTACAATTTAGAACCCAATTATTTCCCTATGGAAGTAATTAGGTATAACCCCCAGCTCTAAACCCACTTACAGTGAAAAGCATTCCTTAGCAATTGACCATGCCTCAGTCTTAAACTTCTTAGGCAGTCACTGCACCAGAACAAAATCACATGAAGGGGCTAAACTGCTGAGAAAAAATAATCATGTAACTTTGTGTGATTATTCTGTTGTTACAGCTGTCCGCTGCACACAGGGACATCCTATTGAATGTCCCTGCAACCATAACCAGTAAAAGTGCAAGACTTGGTTATGGCTTTAAACCCAATTATCTCCCTATGGAAGTAATTAGGTAAGCCCAGCTCAAAAGGCCAAGAACTAAGCCCATTCACAGTGATGATCACTAGGGGAAGCAGGGGCTGCTTTTCCAGCTCCTAAAAACTTAGGTAGCCTATAAAGTCATGTATTATTACGCTTAGGGAGAGTAAAAATGAAAGACAAGAGAGTATAGGTGATACCTTTTATTGGCTAACAGAATAAATGATAAATGCAAGCTTCATCAGGCAATAAATGAAACTGCGACAATTTTATACAGGAGGGTAAAAAAAACTACTCACAAAGAGAGTGATTCTGGGAATCAGTACTAATCTGAATACAGTTTATATTATTCAAATTAGTACTTATCCACAGAATTAAACAGTGCCACCTGTTGGTGAGAAATAGAATATAAACAGCTAGTTCTGCAATTTCATAGAAAATGTCCTTCTGTAGGAGACGGTGGTCTTATCATCTGTCTGGAAGTCGTTGTTCTATAGTACAACTTATCGCAGTGTCACATGTATGTTTAATCTGCTTAGCCAATCAGCATCTAGTTCTGCTTAGCCAAATAGCATCTAGTCTTGTTTTTGTATGATCAGCTATTTTCCAGACCAAAAAACTTTGTTATAAAATAATGTGAATCAATCATTAAAACCAGAAATGCTTTTAGAATGACAGACTTGTGTGTGTCGTTGTTTTAAGCTTTCTCAATATAGATCTGTATAAATTTCTACCTTTCACAGATTTTGACCCCGACAGACAACGAGGTAGTCGTATTTCCACGACAGTTTAATTGGCGTCTCTGGGTTTATGACCTTTCCGAGTGTGTCTTGGACTAAAAAATGTTCAGAGGAAGGAGATATGACAGACGAAAGATTCGGCCGATCAGTAATCATTTGATTTACTGGTTTCTTCTGTCATGTAATCTCATCTCCCTAAGAAGCTTTCGGTCCTGACTGCTGTACTATGGGTCAACAAGAACGTTTTCCTTTGCTGTCGGGTGGTGTGTGAGTATATGTACTGATTTATTGCATGATTCAGTGATTATGATGTTGCTGGGTACTTGGTTCAATGTTGGAATGTTATTCCAATCATAAATTTAGCTTCAAAGATAACAAGTGCTGTATTTGAATAACTGTCATGTCAATGCAAAAGGGAGATATGATTTTATTTTTTTTTTTTTTTGGTGTTACTTGCCCTTTAAGTCTTCCTTCCAGTTCAGGTAGTTTCCATAAAAGAACCTATCATTTCAATGAAAGTTAATTCTATGGCATGTAATGTAATCTAACATTAATGAATGTTTTGATGTAAGTGCAATTCTTTTAATTATTAAAGTGAAGCAAATTGACTACACTATACTGAGGTTTTTGTTTTCTAAGTTGAAGAGTAAAGCAAGCAAGAAAATGTTTGATGTATTTATGAGCACATTACCTTCCTTTGCTTCATATATCTGGTGTCAGAAATATACTGCAGTATATATGTGTTTTGTCTATAAGGCTTAGCACCACTATCATTGAATCATTTTATATTTTAAAATAATCATGTGGTTGAAGAGGTCTGCTGCAAACCCTGGAAAAGAATCTATTGTGGACTTTTCATAAGACTTATATCGCCTCCTTCAAGTGCAAGTGCTACCTTCTGCTTGTATTTAATAAGATCTTGAAGTGTTAAAACATAGGTAGAGGCTGATTTTTATATCAAGTAGACCTTGCATGAGTTGCTAAAAGAAGGGTAAGATTACAAAACAATTCCCTTTTCCGAACACAATTCCACTCTACTCCATGGGGATATTTCTAAAAGTCGAAATGGTTAAAAAGAGGGGAAAAATTGATAGTGTCTACTTTGAGTGATATTTTCATTGAATAATTGATATTACTCAAGCACTATTTAATAAACTTTTCCGGCTTATCTAAGCTAATACTTATCACTCAAAATAATTATCCTCCCTAGACCTGGTGAAAACCATTGAGCCCTATGCGAAATTGCAGTGCTAACATGAAAATGATTAACATTATCACATTAAAATCTGCAAACTGTTACTAAACTAATAAAGCTACACAAAAAGGGCAACAAAGTATCCTAAAGCAAACACTAAATGCAACAATGTTTACTAAACAAAAAAAAATAACAACATCCTACCCTAAGCTACATTTAAACCCATTAAAAATAAATAACCAGCAACCAAATGGTTAAATTAAATAAAACATTATTTCCACATTTCTACCGCTACCTCAATGTCCCTGTGGGGTAGGGGGGCCTAAAGTACTGGTTCCTTGTACCCCTTTCCCTTCAATTCCAACTACCATTATGCAGGGTGGGGGGGGGGGGGGGGGGGGGGCTTGCTACTGGACCTCTCCCTACCCCAGTGGCCAAATAGGGTAGGGGGGATCTCCAATTTCAAAGGGAGGCATTCATGATGACCCCCAGACCACCACTTCCCTTTAGTCAGGGGAAGATGGGTTCCCTCACATGGTGTGGGTCAATTAACAATCCTCTCCCATGGCCCCTAACCCCATCTCTGATATGGGGTTGGGGATCCTAACCTAAGTCCTTCACTCCCTACCTAACAATGGGATAGGGGTTTGAGTTTGACCTGCACTCCTAACTAATAGGGTGTGGATCTATACTATCACCTGTAAAAGAACACAAAATAAAGAAACACATAAACATTCTAATAAAATACAATAAAACCCCAAACAAACAATACAACCATTAATAAAACAGTTAACAGCGAATATAAAGACAAGCACTACTTAAAAAATTAATGAAAAACACAATCACTAATCTAACAATCAATTATACAGAAAACCAATGCACCTGAAAAATATCATCTATTACAATAAAAAACAAAGCAATTAAAAAAAAATTTAATAATAGGTCAAGTAATCACCAATATGCTCACTCTTCTCTTCTGGTCATTGAAGTAGTCCTGTATGGGTCAGTGTTGTTTTTGTCGCTGTGGTCTTTATTTTGATCCAAAGTCTTGATCCAGTGTAATCCAATGGTTAATCTAATAGGAAGTCTTTTTCTATGGTCTTGATCTTCCGCCGCCAGTGCACGCAGCCAACCAGTGCTGAAAATCAATTAACCAATTAGGAAGTATGCTCTTCCTATGGAAATAATTGTGTTTTATTCAAATTATCTGCTTATATAGCTGTTATAGATTTGTAGCGCTAGGTGGTTGGTGATGTTGGGGGAGATGGAGGAGTGATGTTGGGGGGTGATGGAGGGGTGATGTTGGGGGAATGGAGGAGTGATGTTGGGGGCTGTGGGGGTCTTACGGCCTCTCTCATTGTAGGGGTGCTTAGTGGTGCAGTGATTGCTGCATCGTTAAATATAGCAGTAAAGGATTTAGTTACTGCTGCAATAAGGATTATTGCAATGGTAACTATTCATTAAATGCAATTTCAGCTTTTTTTTTCATTTCATTTTGATTCTTTTCTAATCAAATTTATTTTTCTTGATTTCTAATAAATATGCAAATTTTTTCAAGCAGAGGGAAAAGAAATTCAGTTGAAATGAATTGAAAAGGTTGAAATACATGCTTTATAAATTTCCCCCATACATATATATCCATCCAGCAGTAGGTTTATCCATTTAGAATAACAGCCCATACAGTTGCAGTTTATTTTTGATCTTTAACATAGTAGGAGAAAAATATATATGTGGATTGTTAAGTGAGAGGTCTAGGGCCATTCGGCAGAAAACTTCATTATTCCTTCCAATTTTAAGCCCAAGAGCAGCAAATCAATCAATGTAATCAGACTCTTACAATTATTCTTTGTTTGGGTCTTGCTTCTAATTTGCCTTGCTTGGTTCTTCGAGTTTTAGAGTAGGAAAGGATTGGATCGGATATATTCACATATCAGTTTCCATCCAGTTTGGCAAAATACAGTATAATAGCTAAATAAACACCCCAAAATAAGGCCTCATAATGAAATGCATTAGGCTGCTTTAACAATTTAGACATATTAGTTAATATTTGTATAATATATAAAAAATAGAAAGGAATGTTAAGAAATGTTAAATACATTTCAGAATCTATTAGTACATGGTTGAATTATTCATGAACTATGAACATTTTCACTGAGAAAGTCATCTGTTGTTGCAGTCACTGCAATAGCACATGTGACCATCTGTCATATAGTTCCCTTTCTAATTCTTGGTTGCCTTTTAGTAAAATATCATTCATTTTTAAACATCATTACTGAAATGTACTTGCAAGATCTCGATGCACTGTCAAAAAACTAAGTTTAAATTAAATGTGAAATCTGTTTCCCCAAGTGGATTACGCTACATTATAATTTAATAACACACCCTCCTGTCTTTTTCATTTTTCTTTCTGATCAGAGAGTATGACACTTCTATTTTGCAATAGAAACTGTAGATTAAGCTCACTTAAAATTTGACATTGAGTGTGCAGTATCTGGATTTGCTGCTACAATGGATTACAAATAGCGTAAATCAGGTTATGATTCTAAATAGATTTTAGGTCAGTGTTCAAATAATTTTTAATTTTCTATTTTTGTAATTTGGTACGCACTATAATTGTATATTGTACTGTTTGCTACATGAAAAGATCTACATTTACAACTAATCCTCATTTACAACTAATTACAATAAGGTAATCATAGTTAGTTTTCCCAAGCTACAATTTTTAAATCCCTTGAGTGATATAAAATTTGTAGAATATATAAATTGAGGTCACTAATTCTGGACCCCCAGAATTAAAAACAATTAGCATAAGAATTAATCAAGATCAGAAATTCTCTACAAAATTATGCTGAGTCCTGAGATCTAAATACACTTTCTATACAGTATCATAACCGGTTATTAAAAATTATACTAAAAGACAGTATCTTCTGTCAACCACCACATTCTGCATAGTAGAAGTGCATAGTAGACACGCATCTTACTGCACCTATACTATACTTTTTATGTTATCTTCCTTAAAGGAACAGTTTAGGCACCAACAGTTTTTTGCTGTCTGTTTGGCACTGTTAAATAAAAGTTAAATAAATGCTTTTTGTCATATAAATTATTTATTTATTTCTACCCTTTACAATTTAGGACCAGTTTGGTACTGAAGCTGTTTCCCTCTTTCAGCCACTTCCTGTTCAGCACTTCAGTTTGGAATGTAGAGTTAAGGAATTGATTGACAGACTGGAGAACCAATCAGAACCTTTAAGCTGTCAGCCACCTTTTTTTTTTTTTTTTTTTAATTCTGAAAGGTGTAGTTAACCATGCAAATTGTTAAAGAAAGGGCTGAAATATTTACTTTGTTTTTATATGGATTTGGTCTCTCTCTCATGCTCAATATCAGCGCTTGCTACTGACAGCATACACCATTAGCTGTAAGTATTGTAACTGCCCATGGTAATTCATTAACTATGAGTTTTGACCTTCCTGAGACACCATTATGTCAGTGGCAAAAGATTCCAACTAGGAAGTAAACACATAAGGAGCTGTGTACTGCTACACAGATGAAACAATTAATTCCTTTGCTCACATAAAAGACTGACTAAGTATATTAGAAAAAAAATGAATCATGCAATTACAACACACATTACTTTTTATCAGTCGGGCTGGACTGTTCTTTTAATCTTTTGTACTCCCCTTCCCTTTGCTATATACTTATTGAAAGGCGGGGTTTTGTTTTTCTATTGGTATTTCTTTTTAACACTTCTACACTTGAGAAAGGACCTGTATAGCCCAGAACATGTTGCAATGTGGAATAAAAGACTTTGCTGAAATATCTACTTTGCTCCTTTTTCCACACATTTTATACTGAAATACATGACTACTGATTATCATAAGTATCTGCCTTGTTAATTGTACTGCTATATGCACATATTCATATCCTTAAATTGAATTCTAGTTAAATTCATTTACAGTAATGTGTTTACTTGTGACTATAAACAATTTGTTTAATACTGTTTAATAGACATATGAATATGAAATCAGCAAGCATCACCAAGTATATAAATATATCTTTTAAAAAGTTTAGTTTAAGGTGCTGAAAACTCTCTGTATGCATTCTTTATGAGATGTATGTATTTATGTATGTATAATTTTATTTATAAAGTACCACAAATTTAAAAAGTGCTGTACAATTCAGCAATACAAATATAATTCAGACATGGGAAAAAGTGCAATACACAAAACAAGTATTATATCACAAGGGTACATCACTTCAAGATGTTGTTGATATCAAGAGATTGGAGGTCCCTGCCCCATAGAGCTTACAGTCTAAATGGGAGGAAGACTTGCATACACAGAAGGATAAAAAGAGCTGTAACAATGTGCTGAAACACTGGTCTATAAATACATATACTTATTATAAATAACTAAGTAGGATACAACATAATTTATACATAGAAATCAGTGATAAAAATCAGTGCTAATGCTCCATAAGGTAGGACTTCAGTGTGGTTTTAAATGTGCAGAGAAAATGTTTCTGGCAAAAATAAAGGAGTATAGAATTCCAGATGTATGGAGGAGAAAGAGGAAAGGGGTTTAAGATGATAAAAGGCCATACTGGTATGTGGCATACAAAAGTGGTTGTTTTTGGAGGAGTGTAGTTGATGTTGAGGAATGTACAGGCATATGAGTGAGGAAATGTAGGCAGGGTAGTGCCTTGAAGGTTAATAGGAGAACACTGTAAATTATTTATAGAGCCAAGGAGCAGAGAGAAGTTTGTAGAAAGACTGTCCCCTTTCTGAGGAGAGAATTCTGACAGCAGAATTTAGAATAAACTGGAGCAGGGAGAGGTGGGAAGCTGGAAGGGCAGATAGAAGAATATTGCAGTAGTCCAAGTGGGATAGGATGAAAGCATGCAAGAGGGTGTTAGCAGTGGAGTGAGAGACAAAGGGACAAATCTTGGCAATGTTGGGAAGGAAAACATTGACAGGTTTTGACAGTGGTATAAATGTGTTTAGAGAAGGAAAGAGCAGAGTCAATAGTCACCCCAAGACAACGTACAGAGGTTACACGGTTGATGAGTGCACCATCAACTAGAATGGAAAAGGTAGGAGCGGGCTCAAGTTTGGGTGGAAAAATAATCAATTCCTTTTTAGCAAGATTTAATTTGAGCTGGTGGCTTGCCCATCCAACAGGAGATTGCCAGGAGAGCTGGAAATTTGAGTTTGTATTTCAGGTTTTAGCACAGGAGCAGATAAGTAAATTTTGGTATCATCTGCATCCAAGTGATACTGAAGACCAAATGAATTGATGATATCACAAAAGGAAATAGTGTAAAGGGAGAACATGAAGAGACTAAGGACGGAGCCTTGGGGAACCCCCACCCTACATGGGACAGCAAAAGAGTTGTCATTAGCATGGAGACAAAAAAGGAACAATCAGAAAGATAGGAAGCCAGCCAAGATGCAGCTTGAATACAGACCCTAAGCACATGGAGAATTTAAATAAGGGCAGTGATTGACAGTGACGCATGCAGAGGATAGGTCTAGGAGAACAGAAAAGTGACCCTTGGCTTTGGCAAGCTGGAGATCCTTTGCAAGTTTACGCAGAGCAGTCTCTGTAGAGAGCCCTGACCTAAAACCAGACTGCAGAGGGTCTAGGAGATGGTGCACATGCATTTAGTTAGTACAGCGGGTGAAGACAAGACATTCTAGAAGTTTAGAAGCCAGAGGCAAGAGAGAGACAGGACAGTAGTTAGTGAGGCATGCAGAGTCCAGTGTAGCTTGTAAATAAATGTAAAGAAGAAGGCATGGGGTCAAGCAAGCATGTAGTGACACAGGAATAAGAGAGATGCTGAGAAACTTCAGACTGGGTAGCAGAAGAAACAGAATTCAGAAGCTCAGATGGGGATGTAGGGAGAATAATGTCTGTGTCGTTAGGAGTAACGGGAATGTGGTTGCAGATATCAATTTTATGACTTGTGCTCCCTAGAGTCATCTATTTGGTTACATGAGTAATCTGTTTACATTATTCATACTTAAAGTTACAAAACATTCAAGATGAAAAAGAGAACAGAGATTGAACAACGCAAAATGGCTGGAATTAAAACATTCTGGTTTTACCTAAGCAATCATTTCTTTAATATTTCTTGGAATCTTTCTAAAAGATATTTCAAATGCTCACGTTTTTAGAAACATGCACTTGAATTATCCATAATTATATACCACATTGTGATCTTTAATACAGATAATTAGTATCTTTCTCCAGTAAATCTGCAATGTCATTTGCTCTAATTACTACCTTTTGATTCTAAATTGCAAGAATCTTTTTGTGTCCAAGTTGCACATTTTAGTTCTTCTATTCCAATGCTCTTTAAAAGACCAACTAGAGTAAAATACAAAAAAGAAAATATACAATTTATATTTGTTGTTTACAAAAGAGAAAACCATATTTCAAAGCTTTATTTAAAAAAAATGAACTTAAACATTTATGTATGTTGATAAATTATGTAACTATAGCTATTGTACAGACACCAATTTCTTTACTTTGCAAGTGTATAACCCTGTGTATAATTAAACAAAGTTAAAATGCACATGTTATTGAATAATTACATAACAATAATTTCACCAAATGAAACTTACATTTAAAAGTTATTTTTCCTGTATAAATCAGCAGAAAGCATTATAAATATCCCCAAAAAGTTAAAATAAGCACTTCTCTTCTATGTGTGCTAAAAGAAGTGCCCCTTTGCATGGAGATCAAAGGGGAAAAAATGAAAAAGACTTCATGAAAGCTGAGATTTTAAAACATCTCTCTATTATGAATTTATTGAAAATGTACCCTGAAAATTGGGAGCTACAATTCCAAATCCTAAAAACAATTTTTTTATTATTAAAATCAAAAATATAAATATCGCAATATCGAAATTTGATTGAAATTTTTAATGTGTTTATTTCTATGGAAAATCCATAATATCGCTGGAAAATTTGATATCACAATATCGATATTGCTGTTATCGCAATATTGATATGGTGAAATTGGCAAAATATTGATATTACGATATAGATAAAAATTGTTCAATATCAATATTTTTCTATTTTATTAAATTTCGCTCATATTAGACACAGCACAGATTCTTCTGACTCACTAAGTGCTGCAGATCTGAGCAACTATTTCCTGGTGCTGGGAAAAGACTTCCAGTTTTTTTATTTCATTCCCTGTGGACAGCCTCTTATTGGCTGCAGGATCCCTGGTAACACAAGGACTAACCCAAAATACTATAAACAGTAGGAGGCAAGACAGGGTTGTACCATTGACCTCCTACAGACTGATTGCAAACTATCTTGGAATACAACATTTAACAGCCTGACAGCACTAAGTGGCCAGATGGATGACTAACAATATGGGGGTAATTAACGATAGTGCGAAGTGAGGTGCGGAGTCCTCGCCTCACTTCGCACTGACTGATATGCGCTCGCTGATGTCCTGCACGCAGACACCAGCAAACGCTTTAAAGGGATTCCAGTCTCGGCAAGGCGACTCTTTGAAATCCATGAAGTGGCACAGCATAAATTAACCTATACATTATCACTAACAGTGTCTTTTATTTGTAGTGTGTTTCACAACATCTTTGCCAACAGAATTACACTGTTGTTTATCACTCTGGGCTTCAGTATATCTTAATCCTATTATAATTTTTCCCTTAGCTTTTACCTTTTGATAAGGAAATTATTTTCAACCCAGTTGAGCAGCATTATTGACATTTACTGGAAAATCAATATTTGTTTTCTGAGGCAAAATAAGCGCAAGTTGTGCTTTCAGGTTTCTTCATCCTCTCTCAACTCCTGAAGCTCATCCTGCTGATCTCTGTAAATTTCTAATAGACAATAAGTGCCCCAGCCCTAACATGTCCTCCAGAGGCCCTACTTTCTATTTTTGCCTCCATTGTCAAAAAGCCCCTCATTCACCTCATACATCCACAGTTGCCTCAGATGGCCAAAAACATCACACATTTTTCCAAATGCCCCCACAAACCATACTGTTTTACTATGCCCCTGGTACCCCCACTGTGGCTTTGTCACTCCATTGGACCCACAGAGCTCCAAAGTACCCAACAGAGCCTTAGGGTTTTGCACAGAATCACCAGCATCCTACCAGTGCCCACATTTTCTTAGCACAAACCCATGCTTCCACAAAGCCCAGATCTACCATAAAGCTTAAATTTTCAGTTGAAATTACCCTTGCACCTTTTCTTTACTTTCAGGTGTTTGGCAACTGCATCCTTATGAGTTACCAGTCATATTGGATTTCTGTTCAGGAATCTTTTCTCTTTCAAGTGCAGCTTGACTTTGTGGTTCACAATCATGTTGAATAAACAGTTTGATTTTTATTTTGGTAATTTATTCTGGAAACTGGTAGATTCCACTTATTTTAAGAGTGATTTGTATCCTGAAATTGAAGTTTAACAACAACAAGCGTGACATTTCCAGATAGGTGTGTTTTTTTTAGAAAATATATATAATATACTTAAATATTAAAACAACCATTGTACACTTGAAGTGTTTGGCAAATATACCCTTATATGCAATCACAATTAATGGATATTCTTCTGTTTAAGATACTTTGCGGGTATATATTTAGCTTATTTTTTTGAATTTGCACTTGAATTATAAAATTTTTTCAGGAAATTGAGAGTTTGATTCTTCAAATCTGCATCCACAACACCAATAAATGAAACCTAGTTAGCTATAGATGTTTAATTTGAAATAAAAAATAATATTGTGTGGGTTTTTGAAAGGAAAATTGTTTGCATAAAAAACTGCAAGTTGGGCAGTTTTAGCTGAAAGTACTTTTGTGTACTATCTATTTTGGGATATTTGATGACACCCTGTTATTCCACTGTGGAGCATCTTGTTCTGAAATTGGTGACTGAGCCACCAGTGTCTTTTCACTAGATACAGAAGAATGCAAATTATAGGATTAGTAGTAGATCCTCCATACCACAGTGGGGTTGATGCTGGTTGAACCCCAAGGCATGGACTCTTCACCCTTAGCTCTAACAAAATTTTCTGCAGGGGACTTCCAGGTTGCAGCTCTTGGGTTAACTCGCACATTGGTTGGCAGCTGACTGTAGCACAGAAGAGAAACTCCAACCACGGGCATGAGACACCTGAACCTTTTTTTTTTTTTTTTTTTAGAGAAAACAAAAAGAAGGTCCAGATAGGCTGTATGAAATGATATAGCTGTTTAATGCGCCCTCTTCATGCACCTATTAATATTTAAAGCCTAATAAATTAACTGGTTCAAAAAAAGGTGAAGTGATATTTATGGCATATATGGCGTTTATGGATTAATGTAAATCTCAAGATCAAGCTTTCCCTTAAAAAAAAAAAGGTGTGCAGTGTGCATCATGAGTACTAGGCTTCAAAATAATCCATTCCCCATTTGTGTCTTCTGTCTGTTGTTTTAATAAATGCATTCTGTTTTTTAATTGCTGTTCTAAATATAACACAGGAACCACTGATCTAAAGGATATAAACCATGAGTTTGTGAGAAATTTCTCCCTCTTTCTTTCTGCCCCATATCTCTGAAATTCTATACACTTCTAACTCAAACTCAAAACCAAACTTATATCCTATTTCTTGGAGCACTGGCACTGGTGTTCAAATCTTTCACTCGATTACTTTATGTTTAAGTAGCTATTTCTGCTTAGATTTGGAACTTATCCAAGCAATTTTGTTACTATACTTATTACCCTCCTATCTATATATTTAGGTCTCCCTCCCATTTACTATAGATTCTAAGTACTATGAGACTAGTACTTCCCTCCTCATGTTTCTATTGCACTTCACTCATGTCTGGTCTATAATTGTATTTTTAAATTGTCCTCTGTGTAAACACTTCATAGATAAAAGTATACATACTTATACTTGTAGTATGCAGTGTTTTTACTGTTGTGTTGTTATGAAAAACATAGTTTTGCCATTTTTTGTTGGACATTTCTAGAATATCTGCCAGTGTATGCTGATGTAACAGAGAATGTCTAATATAAGAAAGCTAACTTGGGATGCTAATTTAGGCCACTGGATGCCTAATGAATGTTACACATCTATGAAAGTAGTAAGTAGAAAACATTTTCTAGAAGACACTCAAGTAACAATTACTAGGTTGGCTTTTTAGGTGAATTTTGTGAATAGTTTCTCTTTAAGTTGTTTACATTTCTACTACATAGGAATATATACTTCCCCCTCTCTCTTTGCCTCAGTGACATTGCAAAACACTGTTTTCCAACAGGGTTTAATTGCAGAAATTTAGCCATCTGCTTGCTCGTGCCTAAAAAAAACATTTCTTGCGTAGTCATGGTAACTAGTGAAACCTATTGTGTACAGAATTTTCATTAACAATCTTCATCATTTTCAAAGACCTTGGTTTAAAATGTCAGGTAAAATTAACTAGCTATAGAGCACAAATTTAATATGAGCAAATGTCAAGCTTGCCTCATTTTCAAAGATGATCTTGTGGTTTAACCATTGTGTGTCAAGCAGGTGCAGTAAGAGTCTATCACTTATCTATCATTGATGTAATATCTTAGAGTATTTGCAATTACTGTTTAAGTGGATACACCACTTATTTGCAAATAGTCCAGGTATTTTTAAATATGAATGTATCATAGTTCATATTTTACAGATATCAAAAAGTATAAATGAAAACTGAATTAGGATTTAAAAAAAAATTAAACTTATATCAACCTATGTTGATCATTTATTAACTTAAAGTGGTTACAAGATTATTTTGCTTTATAGATAGTTGCCTCTGATCCCTTTGAATGACCATACTGTTGGGAAGTTCTTAGTAGATTTGGTATTAGTTACTATTTTAATACATAGGCTAAACTATTGTATACAAATTCAGCTATTTCAAGTTAATAGTACAAACTGTCCAACATTTGAATGAACTATTAAAATCCCTTACAATCCTAATATGTCAGTCTCCAGTTATTAGGAATCCTTTTCAAAACTAGCAACAGTCATTGTATGCAAACAGCCTCCTGTTCTAAATACTCAACCTGGTTTCGTTAAACTTTGTTTCCCATTCAAGTTGTATTAATTGGTCATGTTTTTAGATCAAGTTTTGTTTGCATGAATAGTATGAATACAATATATGGTCAAGCTTCTTGACGGACTCGGGAAGATCACGTGACCGCACATACCTCTAGGCTCGGGAACTCAAAGCATATGCGCTTTGAGTCTGCCCAGCCTAGAGGTGCGCGATCGCGTCATGAAGCTGGCTTGTCAATCAAGTAAGACAGCTTCATAGTACAGCCTCCTCAACCCGACTTTCTTCTAGGCTGCTAGCAGAAAGTCGGGCTGAGAGGCAGATTCACCGTGGGATAACTTTTAAAAGGTAAGTATTTTTTAATAGATTTAAATGACAAAGTTGTTTAGTCTAGCATGCTATGCTAGATTAAACAATGTCATTTTCAGGTGACGGTTGCACTTTAAGGTTTGAGCAAAACGATCAAAATGTAAATGGTAATTCATTTTAATTTGTTTATATACTGATAAAAAGGTGGTTTAAATTCCAGTTTGATTCACCCTTATGAACCAGAAAACAATATTTGACTTTCGGATGACTGTAATTCATGTTGTCATGCTGAACAAATTAATCGATGCTAATGAATTGGGATTTAGTTCATTTGGCATTGGATTTTAAAAAAGAATTAGAAACTAAAACAATTTTTAAATACTTCAATAACTAGCAGTTGTGTGGAAAAAGTATATTATAAACTAATTACATCATATTAAAACAATGAAATGGATTTGATCAATATTCCCCTTCCATTACTCAACAATTAATGACGTTGGTGTCATTTACTATATGTAATATCAGTCATTAATAAGGATGCTAACTAAGTTGTTATTGCCAACTTTTCCTGTGATGAGGACATTACAATGCTTTTTTTCTTACTGAATTATGTACTATAGACATAAATAAACTAAAAAGCTTCCAAAGCTGCAGGCAAAATGATCCACAGGCATAAAATGCATAGAATGACATTAATACTCAAGCACTGCACATAGGCACACATAACCCAGAGACACTGGGCTTACATGCATCTAAAGATGGCAGTGTTCACAAGAATTACCGTTCATGACAATATACTGTAACACTAAGCTTTGCAGTGAAATAAATTACATGGAAGAGGGAAAGTTACAGGCTGACCTTACCATATGAAATGATTGGAATATTACACAGCAAAGAGAGAATTAAGGGGAAATTTATTGAACTCGGAAAGACCGCTCTTGGAAAAAAAAATTTAAAACTTGAGATTGAGAATCTTGGGATCAAAAAATTGAAAAACACCATGAGATCTTGTGGGATAAAATTGTAAAGACCAATTTGGGGGGGGGAATACACCATTAAGCAAAGTGAGCTCCGAATCCTTCAGCACACTTCGCACATGGTGTTATGTGCTCGCTGATGTCCTGCACGCGGACATCAGTGAGTGCTTTAATGGGATTCCAGTCTCGGAGAGGCAACTCTTTTGGTCTCACTGAGACTGGAATACCTTTAAAGTGCTCACTGATTTCCGCGTGCAGGACATCAGCGAGCGCATAACACCATGTGCGAAGTGAGCCGAAGGATTCGGAGCTCACTTCGCTCAATGGTGAATTCCCCCCCAAGAGCAGTCATTTTGTGTTTAATAAATTTTACCCATATATATGTAGACAAATGTAAAGTTATGCTTTTGGGGGATGAAAAATTGATAGCATCATACATTTTGGAGGTAAATCTAAGTGAAGAGTAGAAAGGGATCTGGGAGTACTTGTGACAAAAAGATTAATCAATAGCATGCAATTTCAATTAGCAGCTTCCAAACCTAGCAAGATACATTCTTAAATCAGGCAAGTGACTGATTTAAGAGAAAATAATATAATTTTGCCACTGTGTAATTATTTGTTAAGTCCTCACCTTGAATTTTCAGTCCAGATTTTGGACTGAAAAATAAGTGCATCAAAAATGATAAGGGGAATAGAGGACCTTGGGGACATGAGGAGAGCCTTGAGAAAAAGTGATGGAGTGATAAGACAAGTTAGACAACCTTACATAAATATAACTTGTCATTATAAGCAATATTGTGATGAGATTTTCCCTTTAAGGACAAAACAAAAGAAAAATGTGCACCGTTTGAGGCTGGAAAAAACCTTTAAAAAGATTTCTTTACAATTATTTCTATACAATGTGAAATAGTGAATTGTGAGTAGCATTTACAGGAATTGCTTTGTATGCTTTAGGAGTGCTTCAAAAAAAATTTGTATTGTGACATGCACTTGTATACTGAGTTTGACATGCGGTTTCTGAAGATTAAGCTGGGTGGATGGCTGGAAATTCGCACAGAGGTATAGAATCACATTTAATGAGCTTTGAATTTATAGTAACGCCCAATCTATATTATATACAGCATTTCATTGGTGGCTGCATTTTATTGACACTCCCAAAATGCCAATTTTTGGTGCGAATTTGTTGTATTTAAATGTTATGTTTGTTAAATTTATTATTCTCCTGAGGAAGCTGCAGACAGAAAGCAGAGAAACGCATTGAGATTTTATTGCTATTTTATACAAAAATGCATTCTTACTTCACATGTTTGTGAGTATGATTTTATCCTTTTTTGATTAAAATTTTTTTTTACTTGTTACACTATGATGGGATTTTTTCCTATCTCTATATGATATAAGACCTGCGTTTCAAGTTGAATTTTTGGTCTGATGAAGATTGGAATTATTGGATACCGGTTGGACCATTCTTTGGAGTGTTGCTCCCTTTCTTTGATCCTTATGGAGATCATTATATGTGTGATTATTGCTCTTATCTGGTGAGAGTTTCCTGTATTAGAGTGTCGTGGCACTTTTTATCACTTGATGGTGGATTTTCTTCAGTTTCTGTACTTCACAGATATTTTGAATAACCTACGTTACGTCTATATAAAGACTGATCTTTATTGGTGGTCGTTTGTTTTCACCATTTTTTATTATATTCAATTGGTAATGCACTATAGTGCAATTGTAATTGCGCTTTCTCTTACAGATTTCTATTTCTATATATTGGACTTTTCCTGCTGGCAGGGAGTCAAAAATCGTATTATGTCCCAATACGAGAATTATTTCTGGACCCACTTCTGATCCACACTATAAGGTGACAATTTCAGTGGGCAGATATGAGGAAATTAGAAGAATCATTCGCTTTGATGATAAGCGAACTCGTGCAGTGAGGTTTGAAACAGACAAATTAGCCCCTATCAGTTATATCTGGAACATATTTATCAAAAATTGCACAAAACTTTACAATCCTACTACTAATGTTACTGTAGATGAGCAACTTTTACCGTTCAGAGGACGCCGCAAATTCATACAATACATGCCCAGCAAGCCAGCCAAGTACGGAATAAAAATCTTCTGGATGTGCGATTCTGCAAATTATTATGGCATAAATGGTGTAATCTGCTGTGGCAAAGAGGTTGGTGCAACAGTACAGAAGGATCAGGGGTCTGAAATAGTCAGAACTCTTGCTGTTCCAATATTCAATTCAGGTAGAAACATCACCATGGACAATTATTTCACCAATGTTAAACTAGGCAATTTTCTGCTTGCAAAAGCTATTACACTTGTTGGTACTATAAAGTAAAACAGACGAGAAATTCCAGCAGCACTCAAACACAATCGTCAGCGAGCACTTTATGAAAGTGTCTTTGGATTCAATAACAAAGCTACTTTGGTATCTTACAAGGCGAAGAAGGAGAAATCTGTAATTTTACTCAGTACCATGCATCACGATTGCAGTGTTGACAGCAATAACCAAAAATTGAAACCAGAAATCATCCTGCATTACAATGCAACAAAAGGAGGTGTAGATAAAATGGATGAGATGGTGGGAGAATATTCGTGTAAGAGGCAAACAAAACGATGGCCTGTAGTATTATTTTCAAATATGCTTGTAGCAGCCCTAAATTCATTCATTATTTATACAGAAACTCATCTGGAATTTCATGCACAGAGGAAGGACAGGAGACGCTTATTCTTGAAGGTCCTTTATCATGATCTTGTAATGCCTCACATGATAGAGCGAAGCAACTTGAAATGCTTGCCAAAGCAAACTAAA
>WMED01000322.1:0-37411 GCA_019650415.1 Pipa parva
CAACGGTAGTGTGCTACCAAGTGGTTTTATTCACGTGCATTTACATGACATGTTTTGGGCCTAGCCTTTTTTCAAATGACAGTGATACAGGAAAATTCAGTGGTTTAAAAAGGTTAACTCACTCTGCCCCTTCCATTGTTAACATTCCACAGTGGAGGTGGGGTTTAGTGAAACAAGACATAGGTTTACAACCATAGGCATTATTTACATTCAGGGTGATTGCGCAATAGCCTCTCCACTAATATACATTCATATTGTCCGTATGAAGTACTTACCTTTCCGTTGCAACATTGAATTCTGGTACTAAAGACGGAAGTACCAAGGGACCAGCCGTCCTTTATAAGGATAACTGAATTGCTGTTCCAGAGGAAGAATCCTGAAATACTATACATACAAAGGGGACATCAGTCTTAGCAGGAAGAAAAGGGAATTACCCATGAGCCCCTGTACTATTCTTTACAAAACAATAAAGTATTTTGTAGAAACATATATGGGGCGATTCATCAACAACAGGGAAAATCTTTCTAGAGTGCTATTAACCCATAGCAACCAATCAGCTGTTAGAATTTGCTGGTATTGGGAAACTAGAATTTTGAAGGACAAATTCTTATCAGTAGCTATGGGTTACTATTCCTCTGAAAAATATTTCTCCGGTTGATGAATAAACTTAAATTATGTCTTCCTTTGGGAGGGATTCCATCCCCTTTACATTGGTTAAGCAGGATCGCCAATAACAAGAAAAGTAGAGAGAAAACCTGCACAAATTATGGCATTAACTATTGGCACAGCAAAAGTAAACCTATTTTATTTTATTTACACATGACAATATTAGTACAACCTGATTGTCTAATCATGGACCGGCATCTATGCTGCAGGGAAAGGGAATAGCATTCAATTTCATTATTTGTTAGAATTTCTTCGAGGAACGTCTTCTTGTGCAATGACAACAGATACTTACTTGCCTTAATGGGTAGTGTCTCATTTTTATGGGAAACATAGGTTCTACTATGGGAGTGGTTATAAATGGACCAGTGCTCTTTGCTTTGTAAGGAGCTTTTATCATTTGATATGTCTAGTGCATTACCTATCTGGTAATAGGATGCCATAGATTTCATTGCAGAAGAGATTTTACAGGTCATACTGGGCACTGAACACCAGCAAATAGTTGCAGGTAGACTACTACTTTGAAGATGCACCTGGTGCTTTCATTGAGGATAGGAACAAGAGTAGCAGAGCAGAGGTCAACTAGATGAAGTAATAGAGCTTGTAACCCTGAAGTCCTAGCGTAGGTTTTCTCCGGCATTGATTACATATTGCCCAAAATATCCCCAGTTATTTAATTTAAAGGTAACATACATATACATCTGTAATTTTTCACTTTTAAATTAACAAGCACAATGTTGCATTTATCCAGCAGAGGTCACCCTCTACAAAAATCATCCAGCACCTTTACATCATCCAGAAATACAGTATGTAACTATATTTCAGTCAATAATAATGACACAAACACACATATTGTCTTTGGACACAATGCAGCTAAACGTGGCAAAAGAGCAAGACTGGGGACTACTGCTTGATACAAGCACAAGGAGACGTGTACATCACAAAATGGAACTTCCTACCCAACATAAGATAATATTACTGGTATTTGTCTGAATTGCTTTTCAGTGCAGCATATTATCTGTTTTACATAAGAGGACGACCACAAGACATCTGTCCCTCAGGGTATAAATAGTGCATATGCCAAGTGGGTTCAATGTCAGGAGCTTTTTCATTAGTCTCAGTGGGCATTAATGGTGGTTAGAGAGAAAAATAGGTTTTCCAGATGTAACATAGATCCGTGTTACCCATAATGCAACATCAATACAAAGGAAGGCTGCTCTCATTAAAAGTGATGCATGCAAACGTAGCTACAAATATTAGCACTTTGAAGTTCTTTCTAACAAGCAAGATGAAAGAGATGGGTTCTCCACCCTTTCGCTTCTGTAGATTTACAGTGGTGCTGTCCCTGTGTCTATCTCCTTGCAGCATTTTTTTTCCTCTGATTTATGCCCCCCAGCTGGTACCAAAACTAGCAGGAAAATATTCAGCTAGGGCACCTTTCATCTCATTGCAATATATCTACCCAGTGCATCACCCTCTGGCTAGAATTAACTCCAGAGAAATATTTACAGTCATTTGAAAATGAGATCTTAGATTATGGCTGCCGACTGGGAATTGTGAAAGAAGAGCTTTTAATTGAGGCCAGGGTATTGACTGATATGATTAACTCATTGCTTAGTCAGCTAGGCAGTATTCTTCTACTAAAAAAAGAAAATAACTTCTTGTGTTAAAACTACTTAGTCAAGGACCATGATCCCGGGCTTTAGAGTAATGGTTTTCAAACCTGTCCTGGGACCTCAACAACAGTGTAAGTTTTCTGGATATCTACAGAACGACACAAATGGGTCACTGCTGGGAATTATGGAAAGGCATTGCTGTACTGTACTGGTTATTATGTGGGGGCCTTGTTGCTGTACTGTACTGTGAACTGCATGTGTGTATGTAATATGGTAGGTCTTTGTAGGTGCCTTTGTTTACTACTAGTTTACTTCTTTCAGTGAATCTATATAAATATGTGTGTATGTCCTATTTCTAATGTTTTCTATGTTCTTTCTGCTTTAATCAGTTCAGGTTAGTGTTAGTAAACTGTAAGTTAAAAAATGTGCACACGATTCTAATGATCCATCATACTAGGTTTAGGATTCATTGGTTTACCCAGCACACCTTTCTGCTTACTGGTTTAGCCCTGGTGAAAACTAGCAGTCCCAGTTTCACCAAAACTATGAAACTCTTATGCTGGTCTCTAATTTATATATGAAGAATTGTTATCATATGCTGGAGCTTCCTTGTGTGGTGTAAGTCAAATTTACATCTCTAGGTATATGTTTTCAATTAGTAAGGTCTTAATACTTACTGCCTAGCTATATAGTCCCACCTCCTTCAGTGTCTATATATAGGGGTGCGTGCGCAGGATCTCTTGTCTTTTGCTGAGGGTGTTGCAGGAACATCCTCCTACCTCCACCAGTTGGGTGGATGGTAAACACAAGGTCCCAAGTTAGGAGCCTGGACCTTACTGTTAGCTTACCTTAGGGTAGTTAGAGTTGCAGTGTAAGCTCATTTACTTGGGTAGCATCAGAGCCCATCAAGAGAGTAGAGGCCTAGGAGGCTAAGTGTATTCCCTACATGAATTGGGGTACACAGTGAGGGTTCATTAGTACAGGTGTAGGGACTAGGGAGAGCCCCACTCAAAGAAGGTATCCCTTAGAAGTCCAACCTATGGTTGATTTGGAACATGTCAAATCCTGTTTTCCTCTGAGGGTGTGTGAGACTCTGAGGATGAAGTGTATCTCCTGTTGGTAAATATGGAATGTACAGTACTGTGGATAATGTTGCTATTATTTGCATATGAAAGTCTGTGTGCAAATGTGTATTCTAATTATGTGCCTTACTTATGTATTGGGGTGCTCTAATGTAAATGATGTTGCAATGATTGAAACTTCTGGCTGCTGTGAAACTATTAATCTGTTCTATCGTTAATAAATATCGTTGCTGTTTTGGAACTACTGGCGCCCTAATTATTGATATATAAAGTATTTGAAGTGATTAACCTACTCCAATAAGTAAGCGGGGCTCATGCCCTGAGGTTTCTTATAGCTTGGGTAAAAGGGTGTAAAGTCGCATCCATATTTATGAAAAGGGACATTTGTGTGAATTTAGTAAATATCACCTCAAACACGTTACACTGGCAATAAGTGAGCAGGTTCATATTGGAATGCAAGATGTTGTTTCTGACTGCTACTACAGTATTGGTACTGAACTGAGAACACACACACTGTTTATCTGCACACTCATAGCTATACACACTTACAGCTTCACACATGAACAAAAATGGTTTAAGCCATATTAGTCCAGTTGAATAATTAGAAAGATGGGTACTGTAGTATTAATCAGGCATCCTTTAGTACTACTCTGACATGATGAAGAGGGAATATTTTTTGAAAGCTTGTCTTAAACAATGAACTGTCAGTCCAAATAAAGTATCATACAATATTGCAGTACTCCTTTTTCTAGCTTCACACATGCACACACACTGCCAATGCCCAATTAAATCCTCGTACACAAAAAAATCAGTACCAACCGTTGCTGCCCAAGTAAACTCATGGGGCACAAACAACCAATGCCATTTGGCATTGCTGAGTTAAGTTACTGTGGCACAAGTAATGATTACCATCTGTCACTGCCAGGCTAAGTAAGCTCATGGGAACATCAGGCACATATAACCATTACCATATACAAGCACCCAGCAAAGTTCCTAGTGCACAAGCAATTATTCCCAGCTTTCACTACCCATCTAAGCTCTTAGGCACAATAAGCTGTGGGAACAAGCAATTATTCTCAACTCTCACTGCCCGCCTACTATCTATAGACACCAGCAATTGTTACCATATTTCATGTCTATCTAGGACCATAGGTTACTCAACCATTACCAACTGTTACTTCTAAGCCAAGATCCAGGGAACACGGAATAAAATCAAGCAATACCTACGAGCTGCCAGTGTCCAGTTATGCTTCTGGGCACATTGGGAACAAGCAATTATTAGCAGCTCTTGGGCTTAGTTAAATAATCCCTTGGAGTTTTTGGGTACAAACAATCATTACTAAACAGGGAAAATGAAAGATAATCAGCCTCTAGAAAGATAACTTGCCCCAGCCCCAATGAATGAATGTAGATAGGCAGTAGCCATGCATCACCCTGCCTTACGATTTGTGTAGCTGCTTGTACGCACACTCTCCCAGACTAGTTAGCAGCTGTTGCAGCTGCTTTGATGCTTCTCTGGGAGTTGCTCTGCATGTTCAGAGTAGTGGTCTGGATCTGGATATTTCAAAGGCTAATGGGTTTCCATTAGATGCAATGATAATGTTTCATTAGGTTATGACACTATAAGGGCTGGGAGTGCAGGCCTAGTACATCAAATTAAAAAAAAAGGAAAACACAGGGCTTATGACTGGCCCCCAAGAGCCCCAGGCAGTACACAAATCATGCTTTTTATCTGGCACTGGAGAATAAATATTTTTTCTCAATATTTGCAATTTGTTGCAAAAAGCAGAATGTTGCAAGGATGTCAAACCCATGGCCACTTCACAAAAAAAAATATCCAAAAGCTGGGTGGCTCCTGGTTGTAGTCCAATGCCAAATAACAGCGGTAGGGTTGAAGATTTGAGAATTTTGGCTATGCAATGCTTTGTCCAGTTAACACATGACATAAAGCTTGTTACATTAATGTTTACACATGGATAGTTAGTGTAGTATACTGATTTGGTATACAATGTACCCGTATGTGCTTTGTCTTAATGTATAATCTCTATTGTGGTTCATTGTGTGTTCCTTGGATCACTGGACTTGCAGCACTGAAGCATCAGGTTTAATTGGTGCTGAGCAGTGATGGTTTCCATGGTAACTACATATCCCATCTCTGCAGTGCGCTACTGTGGGGTAGGACACACCCCGGAGAGAACGATGGGGAGAATTAGAAAGAAGGATGACAGCAGATAACAGGAACTAGAAAGGGAAGAGAAGTAATAAACACATGGATTTTAAGAGTAAAGTTCCATAGGAAAGAGAGGGAGGGGGAACTGAATAACAAGAACACACAAAACAAAGGTACATGCAGAAATGTGAAACAATGGAATCATAGCATAAGTAAGAGGGGTTTGGGAAACTGAGAAACACCAAAGCCATGTTTGTATGTTTGAAAATGTATTTAGACAATTGACTTTAATATCCTGTTGTAAAACAGATGCAGAGTAAAACCTGTCCAGTTCTATAAATTGACTTCTGCATCTCTATATATTTTAGAGCTCCGACTTTCTATGAATCACAAGGTTTTATCTCTACATGTTAGAATATATCTCTACAGCGGATTTCCAGCTGCGGTTGAACTGTGACTCCCATCATCCTAATCTGCCTTTGTTATATAATTCAACAAGAGGTAGAAAAAAAAACACTGGGAATGTGCTTTACTGAAATGTAACAATTTAGCATAACAGAAAGTCAAATACTTTCTTTCTCAGTATACATGAACTTGCCCTATTTCTAGAACAGATTAAATTTAAATGTTTATCTTGTGTGTATTTCATGGTTGTTCCTTAATGTGTAAGTAAACCCTATTTATAAAGATTGCCCCATTAAAGTATTGTAAAGTGGTGAAATGATTAATGAAATCCTCACTCACCTTTTCCCTCTGCAACAGTTGTTATCCCTCTGTAAAATATTCCTCCTTCCTGTAGAGTTTGAGGACATGCCCCTCCGCTCTCAGATTCTCTGTCTTAAAAACCAACACTCTCTAGTCAGAATTCAATGCTGCAAGGCTTGTGCAGTGAAAGGAAAGTATCAGATTACTAAACATGCAGTAGCAGAATGAGTCATTGTGTGACCTCATAAGGGGGAGGTGACTTCTGGGCACTATACAAGAAGAGCAAGTACACAGAAATGCAGGGGAGACAGGATGCAGGATTAAGAGGTGAGAACTCAAAAACACAAAATAGTTTTTACTTTTCAATGTTTAAGTTTATGTTTCTACATTATAAATATATTATATGTGTATAGTTTGGTCAATGACTTTACTTACACTTTAAAGAGTAACAGGCAACAAAATGCAGACACTTATTTGTATTCACTGTGCTAGCTGAACTGTTAATTTCTCTGCTCCTTAATTGAGTTTATTCTGGTTGGTCATTAGATCAGAAGCAGGACACCCTGGGCTTGAGGGAAGTTTTGAAAGGCTCATACAGCCAAATAAAAACAAATAAGTGCCAAAAGCAATAACATTTTTTACAAGGTTGCCAATTTGTGCTTTGATAATCATTTCATAAAACATGCCTACTGAAGCCAGATAAGTCTTTTCAAGCACCTGAAGTATCAGCACCCAGTGTCTTTCAAGTTCCAAAGCTGCAAGTCAAGTTACATTGCATGTGACCAGTAACAATCCATTTCCAAAGTGGTGTCTAGTGACCAGCAATTGATTTACATTTACAACTAAGCCAAGTCATCATTTTTAGAACCTTTCAGATGCTCTCTTGGCCCAAAAGTCCTTTAATCCAAAGCTAATTGTCACATGAGCAGATAAATGCAATTGTCATGCAAATTGCAGAGTGTCCAGTGCTTTATATCCATTAACTGCTTTTTTGGGATTTGCCCAAGACTCTCTTGTAATGTCACAGGGTGCCTTTTTTGCATGTACCATTGTGGTATCAAGGCAGTATTTCCCATTTGTCACATTTCCAAACCTTTTTTGTGACATTAAAATTTGTTCCATGTTCTTATGTACACAATTTACAAGTCTCACTCTATGAGAGTCCGTGGACTGGAAAAAGTTCAACTTTAAAATGGAGGCAATCATAGTCATTGTCCGCCTAAGAAAAGTAGTACAAAGAGATGTTTTAATGTATCCTGTAAAACAATGACAAAATCTACCCAGGTCTATTAAGCTATAACAGCCAGCTGACAGGTAGTTAATTTAAAGAAATGACCTTACTATGGGCAATTGTTGACTGGTTACTATTGTTTACTAGAGTGGGCAAATTATGCACTCATAATAAATCCCACTCAGATATATTTTTGGCCTATTTAAGTAAACCTTCCTTTGTGACTGCCGGCCCTCCCAAAACAGACTCTGTTTACCAGTTTACAGTATGCAGTTCTTGCTCGTGGAATCTGCATTACCAGTGTAAGGCCTGACTGGTCCTTGTCTAACAATCTATTTTCACATGTTAAAACAGATTGTGCTATCTGTATCTAAATCAGGCAACTCTTAATTGGTTCATTCATTAGAATCTTGTAATTGGCTTTGTGTTTTAATACATAAAACACATACACAAGCACCAGATAAATAGTATGCTGTGAAGCCAGCTATAGATGCTATAAAAGATAGTTGTCAGTTACTGGAAGGATTAAGTTAAAGAGTACTTCAGTCTATGGAATGGTGCTTCTTGGCCTTAACCTGATCTAAAACATATTCTTATAATAATTGGCTTCTGAATTGATTCTGTGCATGTTTCTGTATAGAAACATCTCATATGAGCTCCATCAGTTTAAGGACTGGGATAAATAGTGAAACGATAATTTGCTGCCTCAAATCTTGGCAAAAGGTAAAAAAAAAAAAAAAAAAAAAATATTATAAAACCCATTCAAAGGCACTAAAAGCCCTTTTCCAGCCAATTTTACCTCATTTAACCATACCCATGTTTCAGTTTTATTGAGCCTTAAAAACCCATTGCTAACCCAGATCTGTTTCTAGGGGCATGCGAAGTAGGCATCTGCCCGGGGCACCAGCATCTAGAGGGCAATTCACGGCTGCCTGCAGGGCCGGTTTTACCACCGGGCGATGTGGTTGACTGCCCAGGGCGCAATCTATTTTAGGGGCGCTGTCGCCCACATCGCCCTTGGCTAAACTCACTTCCTCCAGCTTTCCAGCGATGCACCTCCACTAAGCGCTTCTACACAATGAGGTAAGTTGAATGCGATGGCGCTTCTTAGATCCCTCGGGTCTTTCCGGCTGTATTCGGCAGCTGCCAGCAAGACCCGAAGGATCTAAGGAGCGCCATAGCATTCAACTTACTTCATTGTGTAGAAGTGCTTAGAGGAGGTGGAACGCTGGAGGAGGTGAGTGGGGGGCACGTTGCAAGGGGGTGTCGTGGGGCAGGGGGGAGGTCAAGGGGTGTTTCGCCCAGGGCGTCAATAGGACCAGAACAACCCGACTACCTGTCAATCTATTCATTTTGGAGCAGCCCACCTGCCGAGTCTGCCCCACAGCAAAAGTAAGCTGGATCTGGGGGTCAAGAGGGCGGCAGCAGCAGCAGCAGCAGCAGCAGCAGGAATTTAGCTTTTAAATGGCTCTGCGTGCTAACCCCCTTCATTTACACTTATTGTGGTCATTTCAAAAAATGTTAAAAATGGATCAGGGGATTATTCACTAAAGTCTTAATTGATGCATATAGATGCAAATTCGCCAGATAAAGTCAGTCACAATAGGCTGCTACTGTCGCAGTCGCGTCTTTATAATGAGAATATTGTCGCAGTCGTGACTTTATTATGGGAAAATTGTTGCAATCTTAACTTTAAAAAAATGTCAAGACTTTGCAATGGGGAAATTGTCACGGATTTGCTGTGGGAATCCGCTGTTTGTGAATTCGACAGTCGAATTCGAACTTTAGTGAATAACCCCCTCTTTAGTCATTATAATTCTTGCTGGAAATCATCCTAATAGGTCATTTCTACCTGCTAAGTATGTTCTCTATACACTGTTCCCTATATATTATTTTTTATTTGTACTTAATTGTTCTGTTTCAGGACAAAATACCCCATGCTCACAGCTCATTAAGGCTCCAGGCACACATTATACCACATCACAGGATTGTGTGAGAAGAAACGCATGCATTGCACTTGTACTAATATAACAAGGCTGTAAATCTGGCACATGCGATGATGAGCAGTGAAAGGCTGGATTCTGGGATTGCATTGATCTGTGGGACTTTAATTAAATGCCTTTTAGGCAGAGATACTAAAGAGTGGGAAGAGACAAGACAGTAGAGAGAAGAGAGCGCACAGTAACAAAGACAGAAAGTAATATTTCTGCGAATAGCAAACTGGGACAAAGAAAGATCATATGGACTATGAGAAAATAATCAGGAATGGCAAAAACACAAGAGAAAATGTGAGGAATGTGGACACCAGACTAAATGTAGTTTTCTCACATCTCAAACAATTTAGGTGACAAGACGGCTTTTTAAGGCGATAATTATGGCCTCACACTGAACGACAGTAAGATCACATTGATCACTCAGTCCCCACCCCCTGTCTGGCTCTCAGTATCAGCGAAATAGTGCCATTATTTATGTCACGGAGGGGATTGCTCAACAAAGCCAACTAGGGGAACACAATAATCATCGAGATCCATACAAAGCTTTGTAAAGTAAACAAGAAAGAGTTCCCTGCTATGAAAGACTTCAGATTTAACATTGGTTGAGAAAGAATAGACAATAGGAGAGGCAAGGTTTGTGTCCAGCCACCTGAGCTGTAAGGACAGGGGAGAGTGGAAAAGACCAGAGGAATAAGAAAGTACAAAGGTATCTTGCCATGAGACAACCCAGCCAAGAATGAATTTGCCCTTCATGCCACCCCCGATGCATTTCTTGTTTGTGACTTTCAGACCCACCCATGAAGCACTTAAAAGCAGAGAAAATCAGCCTGGGATGTAAAGGGAATCCATCCCATGTTGCTGCCACTTAAACAGAATTCAGGACATTGCTTACTTTAGCTAGTGGGGTTTTGCAATCTAACGGCAAACTAAATGTAATACACTCAGAGCTTATATTATATAATTGTTTAATATAGTCTACCACTTACATAGAAGGAGTATCCAGTGCTGCTGCAACAGTGCATTGCTTTCTTACCCCGATATAACAATGAAAACTTCATAGCCCAGGAGCACATACATGGGAAGGATAAAGGCAGAGGACACTACTTATAATATTCAGATAATGTATAATCCCTCCAGCAAAAACACAAGCTATGAGTAGAGAGTACATGCAACACTCCCATTCCACATTCCACTGCAAAGTCCCCATGCATTCTTTATATTGCATAGTCATCAATATGATAAAATGAGATCCCCTGTGCCCAGTACATACAGTATATTTGGTGCAATAGACCAATGAGTTGTGCATTCACTCAATAAAGTTACTAACTGTTTATTAATCTCACTACTTCTACTAATCTACACTTTTTAGGCCACACACCTGAGAACATGGGCCGGCATCATTTTGAGCAATCTTTTTATCTCTATGTTGGAAGAGGCAATATTTTGGGAGACAGAAGTTAAACTGATAGAGACATAGGCAACCAAAAACCATGGGCCATTCCACAACCTGGCAATCATGGCCACCAACATGCTTTAACACGGCCCAGCCACACTGCACACTGCCCAATAACACTGTTCAGTTGCATTGATTAGTACCCATTAACAATATATGAATATCTGGCTGTGGCCCTTACGGTAGCTAAGCTAGTTGGGCCCCCACAGCAGTACAGCTTTACCTCCCTATTGAGGATATACTGTACATCTAACATATATATAGGTGGGGGCTTATGGCATCTGTTTTTCCAGAGCTATAAATTCATACATCTCCCTCATGCCACCTCACCACTTTTGCTCCCCTTGTTTCTCCTGCTCTCAATTCTGTCCTTCAGCCCACCATTGCCTCATCCCCCGCATTCTCTCTCTCTCCTTGCTTAACAGTTTCCTTCTCATCCACAGGGAAAGGGATTTTCCGTCTAATCCTATTACCCCCTGTGATTCCACAGAGTATCATTAAGAGCACTCTGCACAACAGGGAAGAGCAGGGGGCAAATCTGTCAGTGGATTTACAAGAACATAAGAATCCAGGAATGGGAGGGTTTCGAAAGAGGGAAGGCTACTCGGTAAAGGGGTATAAAGATGTGTTTTGATGAAATCAGCAAGGGGACACTGTGATAATTGCAATACAATAATACAATGATATAGAAAGCATGCAAGGCAATGCAGCTCTGTAATGTGTTAGAAAGAGAGAAGCATGGAACTAGACCTGTTAAAGCGCAGTCTGGCCTCATTAGTATCCCTCTCACGATCATTTCCACTAAGTTCCCCTGGCTCTGTTTTCCTATCGAGTGCGTTAATGCCTCTGGGGGGATACTAATGGCATGATGTGATCCTGACATGGGAGGAAGCTACAGCACCCACCACATCAACCTCACACCAAGAGCAACTACACAGCTGTGTGTACACTGCACAGAATAGGCAATGCAAGAAATGGTACTCTCTGCTTCTCTGTGATTTCAGCAGCTCGAAACATGTCTCCTTGTGGCACTCTTACATTGGAAGTTCATATGAAAAGGACCAGGAATTTTTCTTTAGCATTTCTTTTTCTCCTGTAACAATGGCATGCAAATCAGGTGATTACAGTGCAGAATTTTATGAATAAAAGAGAGTAAATAACAATATTAATGCGGTGCAAGGCTGGGCAGGAGAAAATGTATTGTGCGCTACAGAGAAAAATAGAGAGGGGGGGGGGAAAAATCACATATCTGGCAGTGGAAAATAATCTGTGAGAGAGAGAGAAGGTGAGAAGGCAGAAATTAAAATAAGCAATAATAATTCTCTCCCGCCCACAGATTTTACACTTCCTAAACACCGCATGCTATTATGCAGATCCTGACCTCAATATCACTATACCCCAAATACTGTCACGTTCCAGTGAATTCTATGTCAGGATTATAGAGAGACTGCAAGCTGGGGGACTCTGGAACCTGCTAGCCCAGGGAGAGTCACTTCTGGGCCTGCTTTCAGGAAAGGAAGGGAGCAGGGGACATCTGGCGCTCCATTTCTGCCACGGCTTGCTCACTGAGAGTTAAAAGGCTCATTATGAAAAATGCATTCAGCTGGGTGCCATTAATGGGGAGCGGTAGTGCTGCAGTGGGAATCGTTAGCAGTTCACTTCTCTTTTAACTCATTACTAATAGACCTCAGACTGATGGTGGAGGCCATCAGCATGATGCCACGTGTGGCTTTATTCCACTGCACACAGCAGTACTCATTTTATTTTAAGCAATTGTGGCCTTGCTTGGATACAGCTGCACCATGACCAACATCCTTCCTTTTACATTAGCCCTATAGCTGTAAACACACAACTTTGCTGGGAAACACTTTTAAAAAAAAGTAGCATGCAGCTTTTAGTTTTTGCCAAAGATTCAATGGGCTCAAGCAATAAATGTAAAACATGTGATTTCCCTGAGTTGCTGTATGCCTCAGTGCATAGCTATGGGATGTCATACTGAGAATCCACTCAACCATATGACCTGTATTGCAAATAATAAAGTAACATACAAGGGACAACATATTGCCCTCTTTAAATTATAATGATACTAGTTACTTTGGTGTTCCATAACCTGAGGGTCACTTCATCCCTTTATAATGTGCAAAATATCATTGCATACATTAGTAATAATTCTTACTTTGTTCACATTTTTAGACTCAATAAATAATACTTGCAGTATTACAAATTGTACCGTTGCCCCTAGTACCCAATAAACTATGCCTGTAAATGTTTAAGACTAAGAACAATAGTTCACCTATTGATTAAGCATCAAGATCTGTGGAATGTAGTAAACTTGACAAAGTGTACTGTGTCCAATTTCCCAGTTTTACTTTTCCAGATAAAAGTCGTGAACTAGGGAGTTGATGGCAGAACTCCTACTGCCTGACTACACCACACTACGCAAGAAACTGCCTCCAACTCTGTTTCTGAAGTATGGGAATGTTCTCCTTACTAAACAAGAAGTAGAGAATTCCCAACTATAACGACTAGGAAGTGTCACACATTCACTTCAACAGTCAAATTCTCATTTTGATAAATAAGCCACTGAAGTGAATGACAAACCTCTGTAATGTGGGTAATTTAGTAGCACTATATAAAAATGAATAACATATAAAAAAAAAAAATCCCCCATGCAGTTGTACCTCATTCACACGTGGAACAAGAAATGTCAGGACTAAAAGAAGGTTAGCATTCCCCAAAAAGGAGAATTAGTGGAGGAAGAAGCTCCGCATTGGGTAACCATGCTAACCACAGAATGGAGAGAACCTGAGCCGACAGGATAAGGACAAGCTTGAAAGGTTTTAGGGTTTGATACACCTGCTATCCTTGTGATTCCTGCAGCAGAGCATCAATAAAATGATGGTATCGCATGAATTTGATGCAAAGCCACATGTAGATAATTTACTGTTTGATGCACTTTTAAATGCATAGTTATGCAGCAAGCTCCATACCACAGTGTCAGAGGCTATTAACTGGTCTAGGACCTGCATAAGGTGGATGGAGGTTTACAAGAAAAATGATGAGCAGACAAAAGGAAAGTAGAAGGTACAGGATGCCCTAATGGCCACTGGAACCAGATAAGTAGCAGACTACCCTCCCACACTGATGTATTTCAACAGCACTTTAAAACTGGAAAGAACCATTTTTAATGCAGCATAGTAGGACTGTTCCATATTTTGCTAGATTATTTGAAAGTCTGGGTTATAGCTTGGTAACTGCTTGGTGTAGTTATGATGGAGAGCTTTTGGTACCTGAAAGGGGGGAATGTCTCCTTTATTTGTGACTCATTAATGTCCATAATGGGTTTAGCTTTGGGCCTTACAGTACCCACATTCCTCCATGAATATCCTGCTGCCCCCAAGTAGCTTCTGTCACCATGGTAATTATCTTCCACCTATGTTTTCAAGTCAGTCAATTCAACATACACTAATCCAAAAGATATCAACACTGGCAGACACACTTATATTTCAATAAAGGGTGCCCGAAGTTCTTTTGTAAAGTAATAACCACTGTTGACGCCAGGTTTATTTTTGGTAGGACCTTAGCAGCATTAGCATAAAACATAATTCAGAAGAGCAATTTATTTACAGCACAAGACAATGTCCTCCCATGAACTCTAATGAAAGCTTTATAAAGGAAAAGGTACAGTTACTCTAAGGACTCCAAATCACTAGTTAACTCTTTCAGTATAAAAACAGAAAATATAGGACACTGCTGTAGCCTGAAGCCTGATAGTTTCCCTCACCAGACTAGTAAAGCATAGCCAAACATGGCCTTTATTTAGGCTACAGTACACAGTGTAGGGAAATCCCCTCTACAAAGTCCCATTAGGGATTATTTCAAAAGTATTCTGGAATGGCTTCATATTATAGGTTATGAGTTTTGATTTTGATATTGTTAGAATTGTTCAATTGTTCTCATTTATTTAAGAACCCTGATGCCCATACTATTTGTGTATCACCACTGTTGATTTCTCATAAGCCAGGGACCTGCCCTGAGAGTGAGCTTCTAGGGAATAGGGATCCAAAGTGTAGGCTTGGTTGTGCTGTAAGTGTCCAGACTCGGGCTCTTCCAGGGGGTGCTGAGAACTAGTAAATAAGGTCACAAATTACGAGATACAAACTAAGGTACAACCCACAAAACAGTTTGAATCTGCAATTGGTATTTGAAAGTGTGATAAAAAGTAATTGGGCCGCCCAAAGAAAAATTGCTTTGTACTGGAGTTGTGATGAATGAATTTTGGGACAGCTTTGGTGAGCCATAAAAACAGATTAAGCATTCCCTAGGGCTGATGGAAGCTGGAGAGTGAACATTTGTAAACTCCAAAAGGAGAAAGAACAAGCACTTCTGGGAAAGGCTTAAAAAATGGGTAATACACCCACAACTTTGTGCTTCACATGAAGATTAACATCTGCATAGGAAATTTGAAATGGTCTAAATTACTTGCTTTTTGGCTTTTCTTTTTACTATATTTCATTGGAACATAGGAGAGCAGTTCACTTCTGCTTGGTTACTAGGTGAATTGACCCTAGTGCCAGAAGAGAAAGGGGATTATTCCCTTTAAGTCTATGAACCTTCCTAACAGTTTTCTGTTTAAGTTGTAAGCCTGCTGCTAAATATTGACTAAAACAAGCTCACCGGCAACCTTGCTCAAGTACATTTAGCAGTGCCGTTCTTAAAAAAAAAAACCACAAACACAATTCTTTCATAAGAAATTTATTGCAAATATAGAAATAGATTTTCTCTATTCTCCATTCTTTCCTTCAGGAATGACCACGTGCCACCTAAATGAAATATGAAAAGACAGCAAAAAAAAAGAAGATTTTAATTCCTCATTGTCTTTCAAGTACAGTGCACACTGGCTTAGGTTGATATCCACAAGGTTAGAGAAAAAAAACATATAGAATAGGAGAGGCATCCTATCAATTAATATCACTTATTACAGTGAGAGTTCCAGTGTAGCTATACCAAGATTCCATCCTGGTGCTTCCAGGGTCATGATACTGCAGCTTGTACTAGTGATCTGTACCCTCAAAGCACCTAATTTAAAATGCAATTTGCCGCACCCTCCAACTTTTTGATTAGGGTTTTAGTTCACACAGGAGCAGGTCCCTAGACCCTCCCTGATGAAGGGAGGTTAGCCCTAAAAATGTTGATGGTCACCCATGGAGGCAGCTAAATAAACACCCAAAATGATTTAAAAAGGTGTGCAGTTCTATCTCTTGTAAAGATCTGTACTCCCAATGATGTCACTAGAGGCTGACATTTTGGCCAGGATTCTCTCTTTTGCGACTGTATCAGCACATGCTTAGTTTACACTTCTTAGTGACTGAGGCAAAAGAGGTGATTAGAAATCAAGGTTAAGACTGTTAAAATAATCTAAAATATGTATATATGCAAATGATTAAGTACTGTGCAATATTGTCTGGTTCCTTTTTAATCTATACTGAAGTTTAGATTAGATAAATGAAATTGATATCTATAGTTGGTCAGCGTTTCATTTCATCCTTTTAGAGAAAAAAATCTATGTTGCTATATAATCTTTTATGTTGCTTAATTAGAGTTTTATATTGACTGAGAAATTGCACAAGGAAACATGCACTTTAGTATGACTAATCAGTGGTTGAGATAGGTAAAGATCAGTGGTATAGTTCCGCATGAGTTCATTAATCCTTAGTGTCAAAGAGTGGTTTACCCAATGCCAGGGAAGCACCCAGGTGAAGACAAATGTATCATATGTTGCTTATTTACACCCCAGCATCAGATAAGATAAATGGTAAGAAAATATACAGTATATGGCCAGCAGGAACTGTGCTACAGTGGCACTGAACAAGGGACAAGTCTGATTCCAGATGTTCCTTTCCTTGTCTATAAATCATACCAGAGTTCAAAGGATCATAATTAGAGGTGGCTTACAAAGTATAGCTGTGGGCATCTTTCTTCAGTCATAAGTTATGGAAGCATGTAGCAGAATGTGGAATATCCCCTGAGGATGGTCCTACATGGAAGGACACAGAGAAATTATATTTATTGAATGTTCATTTGTTGATAATCCCCAAGACTTTCTCCATTCTAGATGAGTAGATGTGTACTTATGTCCTATAGAGAGCTAGCCTTAGGTGCTGTGGACAAAGAAGCCATTACAGTTGGTTCAATTAATTTGGTGCCTCAATTGATGGTTAGGTTGGCATTACCAGAATTTGTTAATATAGCCTGGAGGGTCATAGATTCTATTTCCCATTTATTTATTGGGTACTAGGGAACCCTGTGTTGCTATAGGAATCAATGCGTTCAATGATATGGGTGGCGAAAATCAATGATAATGAAACCATAGTAAACATAAACTTAATCTAGTGATGGGTTTCTCAATTTTGAGAAAGAGGAGCAAAGGTGTTACTTGTGTTTGAGCAGAAGTGTATGAGCAGGCATTGCTAATAGGAATCAAACCAACAAAATGGAATGGAAAGGGTTTCAACTGATATAACTGAACAGGCCTTGTATAAAAATCATCAAAATGTGGTTTTTGTTGCTCTCGATAACTATCATATTTGGAAAAGAGACCCTCTAAATTATTTGTAATGTATTTGTACCTAATTGAAGGATGTTCTACATGAGGATACTATACCCTACATCAATGTCTTGCTGTAAATGTAACTGGAGGTGCCAGAGATATTGAAACTTCCTGAAATGGAAAAAGTTGAAATTGATGAGTGAAATGTTTTTAAAGGTCCATCAGTGGAGATGCAGGATTGCAGCTGGCAGAGATTTTTTTTCAAAAATATTGTGAAAAAAACACAGCTGGATTATAATAGAATCCCTAGAACTCAACCCTTTGAGTCATACACTGTAATACACTGAATATAGAATTGATGGGCCTTTAATGACATAGACCCGTGGAGAAGTTTGGGGAGCTGTTATGCAAGTTTTAATCTATGACTGAAAAGAAAGGACATCTAGACCATTCTGTATGGATGCCTTTAGATTAGATCAGTATTGTGTTTATATAATATTTCAACAAGACCAACCAAAGGGTTTATTTTCAGCTGTGGATCCTAGGGATTAGGTATCTAGGGATTGCTCTTATTTGGAATGAGAGGAAACCCATCATGAACAAATTATGCTAGTAGTAGGACAGCTTGAACAATATGTTCTATTTAGCTGTTGTGGGAGCATTGTGCTGCTGAGTGGCTTTGTGATAGTAACTTGTCTATAAAGAGTGGGATACACGTTCCTTTTCCAGGTGCTAAAAAAACTCAAGGAGCCTATGGGTTAAGATGATGAAACACAATTTCAAATGAAAATTGAAGAGCATTAAACATCAAACTTGTCTAAGTCAGGGACAACTACTGGATAATTTTCTCATTAGTCATATTATTTTCCTATAATTATCTTATGTCTGGAATATCCATTTATTGTTTAAATAAATTGTGGTTTTATCACCCATTTGCATGACCTTGGGGGTTATTCACTAAAGTCCGAATTGTTGTGTAAAAGACATTCACAATAGACTGCTACTGTCGTGGTTTTATAATGAGAATATTGTTGCAGACGTGACTTTACTATGGAAAATTGTCACAGTCGCAACTTCTAATAATGATCGCGGTCGCGGCTTTACAATGGGAGAATTGTCGCAGTTGCAGATTTGCTATGGGAATCCACTGTTTGAGAATTCGATAGTAGAATTCGCACCTTAGTGAATAATCCCCTTATAAGTGTGAAAGTGTTTGACATTAAGCATTCAATTTAACAAGTGATCCATACCACAGGGTAAACTAATCCAGGATAAATTTAATAGTGTTTGCACAGTGTGTGGTTCCTAAAAAGTTTTTGGTCACAGACAGCAAAAACTATTGCTTCTCAAATCCATTGGATCAAACATTTCATAATGAACATGAATGGCAAAAATTCTGTTTTTTTTACTATGACTTAATAACATCTGGCATTAAATGATTGGCCCTAAAACATATATTTAGAATTCCGTTTAAGTGTAAAAAATAAAGAAAAACGAAACAAAAACAGAGTAATTCACTAATCAGGCAACATCAAAACTGGTTCTTCAATTTTTTTTTACCTTTTACACAACAGAACAAGGGTCAACTAATTAAATTCAAGTTTCCTTATTACCAATTTTTTAGCCTCGGGAAGTTGTTTACTATTAATAGGCTGAACCTGCTAACAAACACTGTGTGCTTTTTTAATGACTAGAAAAGCTCAAGGCCTTGCCTACAGATATAAATGCTCAATTACTGTATTAAGATGTTTATTGGCTACTCCAAAATCACCTTAAAGTCTAGCCAATGAACAGCATCACTTAATGGCATTTTATGTGATCTATGTGTCTTTATGTTCAGGTGTCACAACCTGGGCTTCTGGGCTTTTAATCAGCTTCAATATTCCATAGAAATCAGAAACAAAATCATAAAAAAAAGATATTATGCACAACAAGGTGAAATGCCAGAGGCTGTATGGCACAGCTGGGAAAGGTGGAAGAGCAATCTGTTTTATGGAGGCAAAGTAAGAGATCATGGACATTTCATAATGAATACAGAAAGCATCATAAGTCAAAACAAGCATTTTAAATAAACAATATACTGAAGTGCTTTATTATGTAATAAGATTCATAATAGATGAAGAGGGTCTGTGAAATAAAAAAGGTCATTACAGGGTACTGTGACATGGAATAACAGAATATTTTGTATAGATTGCTATGAAATAGTTAAAGCAAAGTAAAGCAAGCAGACCTGGTATTGGGCTTAAATACATCTAGAGAAATATGAGTCTTGGGAATCAGTACAGAGAAGTACTTAAACAAAAGCAGAGGGTTGGTAGGGTGGTATACAATGATGGTTCTCAAACTGTGAAGGCCAGTGCTAAGGTAGGTGAGGCCCAAAAGGGAACTTTATCTGGTGGTGGCAATATAAAAGTGTATAACCACAGCTGTACAATATTCAATAGACAAGGCTTGAGAGTTGACCATGAGAAGAAACTGAGGCTCAAGAGAAAAAATGTTGAGAACCTCTGGTATACAATGTTTTAAGAATGTCTTTTCTCTTACAAACATGTATGTCACCAAACATATTTTGACATTTGTATAAATATGTAAATAAGAAAAATGTTTTGTGTGTGGTCATCTTCAGCCTCATTAAAAATATTTTTTTAAAAAGTATTCTTAATGCAAACATGGGTTGTCTTCTAGCATTACTCTTTCTTCCTGACTCTAAGAGATACCAGCAAGTGCTGAGATAGGATATTCCCATGCCTTACATTCAGAGGAGCTCTTCAAAAAGTGAACCCTAGCAAGTGCTTTTAATCTTCTTGTCTTTTTGTTATTTTTTTTTTTACATATATGCATGCAAAAGAAAAAACACAACTCCTGCCACCTCCCTTTAAAATCATTGGCCAAAAAATATTGTATACAGGTTTCACAAAACCCTTTCCCCTCCCGCATCCCTCCCTCCCCACCTTCAAAGGAAAAACGAAAAAATGAGAAAAATATAGAAGCAATTAACAGACCATATGTCCAAAGACCAGAGAGCAAACAAAAAATATCTTTTTTTAGCTTTGAAAGACTAATTGAACACTGTAATTGATATGTTGGTCAACCTCCACAGAGACACCTTGACTGTGAAGAGATTATTAATCAGAAGTCATAGGATTAAACCCATGCACCTAAAAACCGTAGAAGGGAACATCGCAAGCTGACTTCACACATTGTATAACAGTTTGGAAACCTATTCAGTGGGTTTGCTGATTACAGTTATCAGGTTTTAAACTGTTTACTAGTCCCCACTTTTATAGGAACCAAATCTCACTAAACTTTTAGAGCTGACAAATGGGAAACCAGCCTCTCTAGGTAACTTAAAATTAGCTCGCAAATGAATATAATTATCCTTTCATAGGAGGAAAGGATTGTTTCTGGGAAGAGTAATGTCAAGAGGCCGGAGATGTTAAATGAAATCCAAAGTGATTTTTTTGTGTGTTTTGTTTTGTAATGCAATAAGGCACATATGAGATTGTTTTACCTATATATTCTTTGACTGTTTATTTTTTTATTATTTTTTGAGAAATGCAGCAGTAACATCACAATTCAGATGTCATATTCTGACAATCATTTTTGGAAGCTAGTGATGACGAAGGACTAAACTGGCAAACACCTGACTCCCAACTAACAGTTCATATTTTATTTTAAAACTATCCAAAAAATAGACGTGAAAACCTGCACAGTTGATGGTAGTTGAAGGCTGCAAGACCCCCTCCCTGATGAAGTTAATCCCCTACTATATTTTTGTTTTGGATCCCTGTGCAAAATGCTATGAAAAAGCATATGTTCTTATACATTGAGCTTCATGTTAATGAAATTCTGATTTAGAACATTTAAAATTGTTCAATTTAAATCTATATACACAGAGAGAGAGAGGGAGAGAAAGAAAAAAGTAAAATGAACAAAGGCTGCTATGCACACAAGAGTATAAATAAGGTCAAACATAACCTAGGTGTTATTAGTGCATGACCTCTGGGGCAATATTTGGATCTCAGCCCATTGCTAGCTGCCTATCTTTGTATGCTCTCAGTGACCATATGCTTCTTAATACTGCATCCACTGTGCTCAGTAGTGTTGATCCCTTTCATGTACAGAGGGAAACAGGGAAGGGAAAGAACAACACACTGCTACTCTACCAAACGCACTTAAAATGTAATAATGGGCGGATGCTGGGTGAACAATAATTTAACAAGCCGTTTTCTTAGCTTATCCCTTTCATGTGGGATTGTTCATTGGACCATTCACACTTCAATTAAAGTCGTGGGTGAACTTCAGTTTGTTGCATTTAATAATCAATACGTGTAGAAGTGATCTGGAAGCTGTGTATTTCCAGTTGTCGCTGAACTACAGCTCCCAACGTTACTAGGAGTTTAACAATATCTGAAGAAACAAAACCTGCAAAGTACTGTTCTAGAGGATTCCCATTAGTGCTGTCTCTATAATTGGCAAACATGTTTTCTGAAGTGAGGATGTAAATGTCTCCATTTAAGGCAAGGGTGTAATAATAATAATATTTTTAAAATGAAATTCACAGGCTGCACTGTATTGTTATTGTTCCTTTTTTTTGCCTCCGGCTTTAGTTTCTTGCTAAGCCTCTCCAATTTATTTTCATCTGACTTTACCATTTCTTATTGTGTACGTAAGGGATAAGTACAGTCTGAGGTGGATGACTGGGTAATCCCATTCAGCTAAAGGCTTTATCATGTCTACTGCTTCACTTACAGAAACAGAAACCTCTGTTTAAAGGACCTGTAACACCCGAAAACAAAATAATCCCATTGGATTTGTGTAGTAGTTATTCCCACATAGTACTTCTAAATATTTTCTCTTTGAATTCCTGTTTTTATTGATTTATGACTGATATATATATATACAGTATATATACTGTATATATATATATACTTGAAGACACTCTAATACCAAGACGCTAATGGATTGCACCCAGCATTTCAATCCTTAAGAAAGTTCCTGTGCAGGGATTAAAATTTGTAAGGTCTTTTTGTGACCTTTTCTTTAATTTGTTTTAGTGCTATATTGAGCCACTATGCTGACTCCATTTTGAAGCCTTGTGTGGTGGCTAAAAATATCAATTTGAAGTTGTAAAGGTGAGTGATAGTTTTTTCTTAGAAGATATATATATATATACATATATATATATATATATTTTTTTTTTTTTTATTTTAACTTTTGAGAGGTAACTTTCACTTTGAGGCACCCATAATTAAAAACCTTTGTGGTACTTCTTTGCTGGAATTTTTTTTTCTATTCGATTTATTTACTATGTACATCCATTTGCAAATATTTTGTTTCTACTTATTGCTTTAAGGCTTAATGCGGAGTCCTTTTTAAAGCAAAAACTAAATTTCTTGGACTGGTCGTTTGGATTACACATACAAGTTGGGAACAATAATTACTTCTTGGATTGACTTGTACTTAAAGGCAAATTTAGAATATGTGCTTGTACAGCATTGAAGCTGGAATGTCATTAATTCAACTTTCTGAAAAAAAAAATGAAGAAGTGATTTAATAAGGGTAACTGGCACTGTAATCCAGCTTTTTTTTCTGCCTTCAAACTATCCAAACAGAAAAGAGTCAGGTTTGTCTCTACAGGAAGCAGTGGCACTGCTAATACAGCTTCCTATTGCATTTCCAATAACGGAATTATTTGACATTAGAAGACTTTATTTTAGATGTTCAGTTTGTTAACATCCATAGATATCATGAACCCAAATGTTATTTGTGCAATCATGTTTCTGAGTTGTGAACACACCAATGTTACAAAACAATGGTCAATGATGCAGCTTTAATTGGTTCAAGTTTCACTGTCCTTAAACCTATATGAAGTTTTTTTTTATTGCTTACTACCGGAGGGGATTTTAAAATGTATATATGTAGATACATTTACAACTAAAAACTATTAATCAATTAATATATTGTCCAGGTATGTAAATAAAATGGTATATTTCCTATATAGGTAGGATAATTCGTGGTAAATTTACCCATTATGGGGTTAATTCAGGGCAGTGCAAAGTGAGGTGCGGAGTCCTCACCTCACTTCGCACTGACTGATATGCGCTCGCTGATGGTCCTGCACACGGACACCAGCGAGAGCTTAAAGGGATTCCAGTCTTGGTGAGGCGACTCGAGTGGTCTCGCTGAGACTGGAATCCCTTTAAAGCATTCGCTGATGTCCGCGTGCAGGACATCAGCGAGCGCATAACAGTCAGTGCGAAGTGAGCCGAAGGATCCGGAGCTCACTTCGCACATTGCTGAATTATCCCCTGGGTGACATCTTGTAAATTAGGATAGGATTTCCTTAGCATGGCATAAAGTAAACCAGTCACCTTATACCAGGAAAATGAAAATGTTGTGGGCTGTTTAAACATGAGGTTTCTTAATGCCAACTATATCTAAGAAGATACATCATCCCTTTCTTTTAGTTATTGGGGTCCCTAACACTGATCAGCAGAAAAGGGAGTGACAAATATGGCAGACACTTCATTGAGTACTACACAGTCATCCAGTGAACACCTAATGAAAACTAGAGGTGGTCTTTAAATTATATTAGCATTTGCATTCTTAACTCAATTGTCTGTCTTCTCTGGAGCAAGTCCATTAACACTCCTCAGTTTCCTGTTCTTTTACCGTTTCACTTTTAAATTTGTAGCTATTGTCAAAAAGAACTGCACAAGGACTGATCATTTCCCATTACTATCCAAATCCATTGAAGAAAATCCCATGTGATTAAATCAACCGAAACATAAGTATGCAAACCCTATCACACACTATAAATGGGCCATTTGTCATGCCAGACACACTACTTAACACTTATGTTTATATTATTTTTACAAACAGAAATATAGAAACCATTATAGTTCTGTCATACCAAGAGAACGGAATGGGTAGACAACTGATGTATACAACCGAGGTTTCAGAATGAATTAAACTTGATAATTAAATCAAATCTACCAGTATAAGAGGTTTAACAAATAATTAACAACTGATATTAAATGCATATTTCAGTCGGGACCCTTCTGATATCCACCTTTTAGCTAATTTTGCATTATAAATGTCTGAAAAACAGATTGGAAATCCCTGGTTTAACTGATATAAATAAACCTTTTTTTTTTTAAATAAATGTTTAAATCCCCCAAAAAAACCCTTATGCATCTGCTTTCACATTCATATAGCATTCCATAAGATTTCAAGAATATATTTGATGATTTATACGAATAGTGATTAGCAATGGTATGAGGGACAGACTGATTCATATTATCTCTAGAAAACAAATATAGGAATACTCTGAATACAAATGTTCCTGTCTCTATTGCCTGTAGTAAAGATTCTAAACACAGTTTTATCCGTTCACTCCTTTATGTGTGTCAGAGGGATTCAGAATTAAAATTCAACCCGCCTCCTTTGTGTGTCAGAAAATTACCAGTGCTCTGTCAGAAGGTGACCCTACTAAATTCTACAATATAGGAATTATGGTAAAATCTAAGCATGCAATTTGAAATGAATACCCAAAAATAGTACTCTGTAGTAGTGTATGAGATTTTAGAAATATTTACAACCCTGAAGTGCCTTATTGCTGTGTGAATTCAGCTTACGACATACTACAAGTAACAGGCATTTAGGAAAAATGTAAGAATATGTAACTGAAAAATATTAATGGAGAGAAAAGCCACTAGAACAGTGTGTGGAACAGAGTGGGAAGGTGTTTTAAAGGGGGGAGCTCTGTGCCAGAATATGTCTTGTCTAGTACTAACCATTTGTTCTCCTCCCCACCTTTATGAGGGAACACCCCCCCGCCTCTAATGTAAACTTTATACCTATGGTAATTCAACACCACAGTTCTCAACAAACATCTGTCCACTTCCCCAGCATCCTTTTTTTTATCCTTTAAGCCCTTGAAATTGCTCATCACAGTTTTTGTTGTGCTGATACCCCTTTCCAGTAATCCAAGATATCATGCAAGTCCTCTCCTTTGGCAAACTGAACTTTTTTACGGAGAGCATGTCCAGCTGCTATGTAAACCTCTTCCCGGGTATGTTTTTTGTAAGGGCGGAAGCGCTCCCAAATCTTGTGGGTATTTTCAGTGGAGTATTCTGGGCTTGAGGAATATCCCGAAAAATGGTGTCTAGGGGAAAGCTGGGAATAGCTGGAGTCCCTCTTAGAGCGGGAAAGGGGTTTCAGGAAACTGACCCTCTCACTCAATGTATCAGCACTCTCCTCATAATAGAGAGCTGGGAAGGAATGGCGGTGCTCACTGCAGTGGTAGGAAGGTTTGACATCCAGGTGCTGTACTCCAGAAGAAGACATTAGAGGAAGTCGATCCAGAGGTCTATTAAGGGGACTGCTTTTTTCTATGTATTTGGAGTCACACTTTAGAGCCTGGTCTGGAACATCCAAACTGAAAACCCTGGCACTCTTGATTGAGCCACTAGATGAAATGCTGCAGCGTTTCTTTGTGACTGTGGCTGCATCTGCACTGAGCTGGCGCTGAAGAGGGTGAACACCATCTTTGTATGTAGGAGAGAGGAAGCTCAGCCTCTCCAAGTGGCCTGATGAGCTAGCTGGTATGGATTGGCAGTCATACCCCAGCTCTGGATCCCCCCCACCTAAAAAAGAGGCAGTGTCCAGCTTAAGGGCATCAATGCAGTTATTAATTATCTGATTCACTTTGTCCACCTCTTTTGCTATGGTAGATATTTCAGCAGCTGATCCCTCACCATTATCTAATTCTCTAAAGTCATCTTCATCCTCTTCACCACCCGACATCCTTCTTTGGCCTCTTTCTAAACCTTCTCCACTCCGAACTTCCATGTAGTTTGTCCCTTTGGGGCCTTTTGGTGTTCCAATTTGAGAATTCATTGGCTTTGCAGATATAACTTTCTCCCCGCCACTTCCAAGCCCACCAACAGATGTTGGAAGTGAAGATATGCAAGAGATTGGGATAGGGTGGTCTGACAATTTTTGTGATGGATGAGTTCCTAAACAAGGATCAACATCTGAACCATACCTCATCTCAAGGATGGTTTTCTTAACATTAAGAGACTTCTTCTTTTCTTCTTGCATCCTTTTCTTCCTTAAACAATAATACACGACTCCGAGGATTATGACCATGCCAAAAAGACAGCCCAATATAGTCATAATGTAGTGAGTTGTTGTGGAAGTATTGGGAGATAACACATCTTTATCTTTTGTACGAGTGGCAAGGAATAAGCATGTATGGTTGTAACGTTTTGAAAACCGTATGGAAGTTACACAAAATGTATAATTAACTTGAGGTTTCAGTTTGTCTAGAGTTATATACTCTTTCTTGTGCTTTAGAGTTGTCACATCATATACAAAGCTGTTATTGTACTGCACCAGAACATATAGTTTTTGGTAGGGATATGGGATGGTAACAATCAGAGTAGCTGAGTTCCCTGTAACATGTTGAATGTCAATTGTTGGGCTAACAGAAGAATCGGTGGTAGAGGGGGCAGTAGGCTCAGATGAAAAAATGTCCCCAGGACTAAAGCCAGAACTCTCATCTGTCTCAGGAAAGGAATATGTATTAAGAGGTGTTGGTCTATCACCTGGCAAAGAAAGGTGACCCCCATTTTTACAGCGAGCCTGAAGAACAGTTATGGCATTTCGGCTATGATGTGGTTTTGGACTCAGCAAGGGATACCCAGAAAACTCACGTGGGGTCTCACACTGCAGTCTATCAAAGTTGCGAGTGACATTATTGAACATGACTAACCAGTCAAGAAAACCATAGAGCTCACATCCACAATGAAAAGGGTTCCCAGCTAACTCACATACCATCAGAGCCTGCAGACCAACAAATGTTGAACTATCTAGCTTTGTAATTCTGTTTGAGGACAAATCAATGCTAATTAGGCTCAAACATTCAGTAAAAGCATTAGGCGTCACCACTTCAATCAGGTTATGCTGCACAAATAAAAATTGTAGCCTGGGCATCCCTCTTAGCATTCCTTCTGACAGATTGGTCAATTTGTTATAACCCAGATAGAGAATTTGTAGATTAGACTGCCCCATGAAAGCTCCCTCTTCTATGTAGTAGATCTCATTTTTTGTCAGGTTAAGGTCTGTCAAGTTTCCAAAACGAGAAAGAGAGGAATATCCAATAATCTTTAACTTATTTTCATTAAGCCGAAGGTCATGAACTGTGCTATTGATGTGCTGAGGTATGGTCTCATAGGGAGGCTGATTCTGGCTGCAGATTGCTAGCCAGACATATCCTTTCTCACCCTCAATCAACCAGCAGTCACAATGTGCACCTGCTGGCATGTGGCAAAAGAAAAAGCCTGTTGTCAGCCAAATCCACCAGCATGACATTATGCAGTTTAAAACAAGTGGAAAGATTAGATAAAAGAAAATGTGTGCAGATCCAAGAGCACAAATCCAGAAGTTAAAGAAACTTGTGTATTACATTTCGGAATCAAATCCTGCAAATCTTGTCCTTGCAAGACAGAACGTAAAACAGAAAAAAATATCTTGTAATGCTTTTGCAGTTAATTTTTCAGCTTCTTACTAGTTCATTTTTGTATAAATGTCTTTTTTAAATTCTTCTTCTGTAAAACTGGGGGAACTAAGGGGTGGATGAATTTGGCCAAAGGAGGCAGAGAAGAAAAAAAATAAATGTGCATGTGCCAGCCAACCTCTGAACCCCCGGAGATGCAGATTTCTAGAGATGAATTCGTCTCTGTGTCTGTCTGTCTACAGCTGCCACCAGCATCTGAAAGGGAAGAGAGACAAAACTACGTCAGCAAATGATGGGGGATGTGTACGGGATAGGAGATAGAAAGAGAGTGAAGAAAAGAAGAAAAAAAGCAGATGTTCTGCAATAGTCAAGTAAACTGGACACAGAAAAGAGAATGAGAGAATATGAAAGACTTAGACAGAGAGAAGTTATAAAGACTGCAAAAAGATAAACAGGGTGTAATGCATTACTTGCTTCATATTAAAGAATTCGGTGGTACTTTGGGACTAGTCACCTCTGTCTTGGTATTTTTTTTCCTCAGTGTTTATAAATGGGGCAGGATTACAGAATACATTAGCACATTCAATATTCATTCAGAATGCAGCTCCAGCTCTTCCAATAGCATAGAAATTCAAATGAATTAACAATGTCATTTCTGCCAGACATGCAAAAAATAAAAATGCAAAAAAATAAATAAGAATATATAATCCAGACCACAGCTGCAGCACACCTGCTTTATGTATTTGAGATACAGAGACAAAAAGTCATTTTCTAATGGCTGTCAGAGGTGCGACCCATCCACTATCATCGTGTGTCAAGCAGTAGATTCTTCGAAAAATGATGATAAGGGCCTCTTTTGGCCCCCAGCCCAAGCTTAGAGTAAATGACCGCAGTATATTTATCTATTTAACTTCTGAATTGGAAACTTCAGCTTGGAGAACTGTAAAACAAGAGGCTGAGAAAGTTGCCAAATATCTGCTCAGATGGTTTAGTGGGAACACTGCTGATTAAAGGTAAAATAGTAAGAGTGGAAAAGAAGGACCAAGGAGGATTATCCATTAAAACCCTCAGCAGAGGAGAGTTCTCCTATACCAAATTGTGTCTGCTGACAGTGTTAAAAATTAATAGATTATTTTTGTCACAGGAGCTAAAAGCAATCTCTGTCTTTCCACACCTCCCCTTTGTGACTTATGCGCTGCTACCACTCTTTTACAGGTAGTCCAATAAATCACAATTAAGTAGTCCTGATTCAGGATCACGAAGAGCGATCTCCCAGCTTTAGTTTATTAGGGCTGCCTTAAGCAGATTAAAGGTGGCCATATACAGATATTGATTTGTTCAAGAACAACTGCTCAAAAAAATATTTTTAAACTTATGGAAGTCATTTTTTAATTGCAACAATAAATTGAGCAAATATGTTGGAAAATTTTTTGTTGGCCACCGTCAAATGAGTTCATGAATGGTGCGCTTGTGGGCTGAACCAACAATCATTTTAAACAACTGGTTAAAAGTGTATGTTAAAAGGAAGATAAAAATCAATGTGTGTGGGCTAAATGAAAAATTGCTTGAAATGATTGGAAATAAAGGAATCGAACTGTGCTTGGCCAACCTTAGATTGCCTTATTATGCAGGCTTTTCTAATGATAACCATTTATAAGAGAAATGGCAAGAAGTACTGTGGCATAGACTGCAGGGCAGGTAGCACTGTGTTTCATCATGATGTGATTTTAGAGTTACCAGGCAACAAGCAACAAGCATGGCATTTAGACGCACCCTGACAAACATAACAATGCTTAATAATGCATTTCAGTACCACAGAAATTGATGGCCCCCAACACAGAGCTGCACTACTGAGCTGTCATCTAAAAACTCATGTACTAAATTAGGTTCTACTAATGAAATAAATATTTTTTTAAATATATATGTATTTAAAATGTACCTTTATAGAGCATATCTCACTTTCATTTTCCCTGTCAGACCAACTTTTCGTTCTCGAGTTGTGTTGGGTGGGGCTAAATGATGATTGACCTTATAGCTCCTCCAATCAGATCCCTGCTAGATTGTGATTTAAGTGATGTGATTGGAGGAACTTTAAAGTCAGTCATCCTTTTAGCCCCACCCAACCAACCCAACTCAAGAAAGAAAAGTTGGGCTGAGAAAGGCTATATATAGGTACATTTTTAAAAAAAAATAATCATATATTTTTCAAAAATGTTTATTTCATTATTAGAATTAAGAATATATATATATAAATAATATAAATAAATGTTAAAAAAAAATAATCAGATTTAGGTGAGACCAAAACCCCTATAGGGTTAAAATTCAATGTGACCCTGAATACAGGTAAGTATAATACTAATAGAACACATAAGCATTACCTATCACATCACAAACAATAAATTCTGGTCCACTTCTAAGCTCACCACTATTAGCATTCCACAGTCCTTATTTCTTGCTGAACATCTTGCTATTCTCTCAATAATCACATCTGAAAAACAGAATGGAAAGCAAAAGGCAGCAGTGTGGAGGTCCCAGCTGAGAGGCAGCAGACCATGATATTACTCTGCTAAATAGGCTCCACTTGAAATTATGTCTTAACCCTCTCAGCCCTGTGAAGATTGTTTCCACATGGATAGATGCTTGATTTTCAAATACAGACCATAACTATTATGTAATGCCTAGATTAGCCTTAATATGGGTATCAGAGTTGTAGCCAATGTTAAGTCATCAAACCATTCTATTTATTCTAATTATTCGGACTCATTGCTGAATGCTTTACCATTAACTGCTCTTCTTAGCATATATCTAATCTCCAATACACACTACCAGTTCTCCATCCTTTATTGGTACTAAGCATATTCTTAATCTGCCACAATACACACTACCAGTATCTCCATCCTTTATTGGTACTAAGCATAGTCTTAATCTGCCACAATACACACTACCAGTATCTCCATCCTATTGGTACTAAGCATATTTCTAATCAGCCACAATACACAATACCAGTATCCCCATCCTTTATTGGTACTAAGCATAGTCTTAATCTGCCACAATACACACTACCAGTATCTTCATCCTTTATTGGTTCTAAGCATATTTCTAATATGCCACAATACACACTACCAGTATCTCCATCCTTTATTGGTGCTAAGCATAGTCTTAATCTGCCACAATACACACTACCAGTATCCACATCCTTTATTGGTACTAAGCATATTTCTAATCAGCCACAATACACACTACCAGTATCTCCATCCTATTGGTACTAAGCATATTCTTAATCTGCCACAATACACAATACCAGTATCCCCATCCTTTATTGGTACTAAGCATATTTCTAATCTGCCACAATACACACTACCAGTATCCCCATCCTTTATTGGTACTAAAGCTGCTCCAACACAATCAGTGGCATGAATACACTTATAAGGGCTCCATGCAAAACCCCCTAACCCAACTGTGCCAATAATTGGATGTATTTTTAGCAGTTGGGAGATCTCCCTGGGCCTTTCCCTGTATGGGCCCAGTAGCAGCAGCCTCCTCTGTCTCTGTAGTACATACACCCCTGCCCTAATCGAGGCTGGATACTCTCAAGGGGGTTATTCATGAAAGTCCAGAAAGTCGAGTAAAGGTTCAAATTCCCATTTATTGGCTACTTTCCAATCTTCCCACGTTCAGCAAATTCTGCAATGTGGCAAATTCCCAACCAATTAGAATGCTTACATCAGTCATGGACTCCCAGAGCTCTTCACATCATTTTGCATCCATGTGCACAGGTAATTCAACTATTCATCAGTGCATTGGAGTCTGTCACAGTAACGAATTCATCAAAGCATTCTGTGACACATTTGCTAGTTTTAGTTTGCCACATTAAAGTGGCAAATTAGGGGGCTGATGGTAGGGCTTCTACTGTCCAACTGACTATGCCACAGTATGCGAGAGATGGCTACTGAACTGTCACTTCTGCACTATGGGAATCCTCTGTTTAGTGAATAAGGAGTACAGAATTCAATTCATGATTATAGGAGCATAGCGACCTTAAGTGATGACAATTCACTGCAACAGTTGAATTCTCACTTTGATGAATAAGCCCCTCAGAGTTCCACTGAAATCTCAGGCAGCTCAGAGTAACATTCCCAAAGTTTTTCAGTGATTAACAACTCTTGTAGCTTTGTTACTCTGTTCCAACACAAATTATTCAGTAGCAGTACTTTAAAAGTTGCCACTGGAATAGTCTTCAGTTCTGTATTTTAATATGAGGTCACAAGCAGTCATCAGTAGGACAGACAAGTGGTACAGTTTATTAGAATAAATATGTTTTCTAAAGGTTTGCATTTTCTGGATATCAAAGTGAGTTCAGAAAATTCCCAAGATGGACAAAATTCCTTAAAGGAACAGTTTAGGCACCAACAGTTATTTGCTGTCTGTTTGGCGCTGTTAAATAAAAGTTAAATAAATGCTTTCTGTCATATAAATTATTTATTTATTTCCATCCTTCACAATTTAGCGCCAGTTTGTCACTGAAGCTGCTTCCCTCTCTCAGCCACTTCCTGTTCAGAGTTAAGGAATTGACTGACAGGCTGGATAATGCTAAATAACCAATCAGAACCTTTAAACTGCCATCCACCTTTTAACTCTGAAAGGTGTAGTTAACCCAGCAAAAGCAATTGTTAACGAAAGGGCTGAAACATTCACATTCTTTTTATATGGATTTGGTCTCTCTCTCATGCTCAATATCAGCGCTTGCTATTGACAGTATACACCACTAGCTGTAAGTACTGTAACTGCCCAGTAATGGATACGATCTCTGTGTCTGCTAAATGTGTTTTATTACAAGATGCCAATATACAATGCATATGACCACAGCTAGTATTCAATAGACAAGACACTTGAGTACAGGACTGGGCCAAGGTTTTTTTGCGCCCTAGGCGGAGTAATGATATTGCCCCCCCTCCTCCCGGTCCTTGATGGCTGACACACCTGCATAATCCCACTCTCAGAGTAACTTTAAAAAATTGTTGCGACTTTACAATGGGGGATTTGCTATGGGAATCCGCTGTTTGAGAATTTGACAGTTGAACTCGCACCTTATTGAATAACCTCCTCAGCCTTCTGCACCGCTTAGTAGGCTAATAGTGCTTCTACTCAGTGGCGCCTGATGATCTGATTCTTATACTGTGTGCGCTGCTCTGTCTGGGAGCTCAGGGGATTAGAATCAGATCATCATCACCTCTGCATAGAAGTACTAGCATAGTGCAGGCATCTTACTCCTCAGCGCTCCTAGTAGGATGTCATCCTCCAGTGCTCCCCCTAGGACTTGTATAATCCCCATAGGCATGCGCAGGCCATTTCATTTGGATGTTCCCCCAAAGTGAAAATTCTTAAAGGTAAAGTTTTCCCTGTCCCCCTCCCTGCTGCCCCCCCCTGCTGCTTTCCTTCCCCCTTCCATGCTGCTTTTCATCCCCTGCTGCCCCCTCTATGCTGCTTTCCTTCCCTCCTTTCCCCTGGGCTACTTGCCCCACAACACCCCCATACTGTGCCTCCCCCACAACCCCCCCTCCCACACTTCACTTCTCCCACAACTCCCATCCCACACTTTGCTGCTCCCACAACATCCTCCTAAACTTTGATGCCCCCACAACCCTCCTGCCACACTTTTCTGCCCCCACAACACCCCTCCCACACTTTGCTTCCCAACAACCTACCTCCAACTTTGCTTCCCCCACAACTTCCCACCCACACTCTGCTTCCCAAACAACCCCTCTCCAACACTTTGCTGCCCCCTCCTTTCTAATTCCTACCCTCTGAAGGAGGGTGTCGCTATCCTAATACTGACACCCCCCCTCCTTCCCCCTGTCCCTACCTGCCTCCTCCTTGGCCCAGCTGTCTCTGCTGTAGCACTTAGCGCTACAGTGCCCCTCTCTCCAGTAATGATTCAACTTCCTGCTGCTCACAGGAAGTTAAAGTTTTGCCAGGAGGAGGATCGCTGTAGCGCTGAGCGCTACAGCAGAGACAGCCGGGTCACGGAGGAGGCAGGTAGGGACATGGCAAAAGAGTGGAGTGATCAGCAAGATAGTGCCCTTCTCCTGCCGTGCCCTTGGCAGCCGCCTACCCCTAGGCCTGGCCCTGCTTGAGTAGGCCATTAAGGGAAACTGAGGCTTAAGTGAAAAAATGTTGAAAACAACTACTTTATATTAATCCTCCAGTTGCTTCTTCTAACACACTTTACAATAATGCCCTAGGTATTTCCCAAACCTCTTAAGGATCTTCTGTTTTTTTAACTGAAAATATAACTACATATACAATAATTTAAACTGACATGGATGTAACAGTGAAATATTGTTTCTATGGAATATTAGAGAATAAATAATTGAAAATATGTATAATTTTAAAACAACATATCATGCTTTCTAGAAATCTTCTAGAATTTGTGGAAATGCAGATTATTATAGCAGGCGTTATTGTCCTATAAAGTGATGCATATAATGTATAATGAATTTGCTGGTCAGGGTTGCTGACGGTCACTTCATTTACTTACAGTTCTTGAAAGCCTTTGGTCTACATTTAATATGTCAGTAGTAAAATGTCAGGAATAAAAGATTTAAAAATTTCAGTAAAATACTTTACCAAAGGTTGTCAACTTTGTTGCTGGTTTTGGGATTTCTATAGCTTCTACATAATAGGGAACATTGTTTCCTTCATCATCTAAAAATTAAGCCAATGCTGATTGCCACTCTTTTTTTTTGCATAAGCCAAATGTGTAAAGACACTTTCCAACATCCGGTTCCATTGCCAACAGCTATTGTTTTGTGAGCAAGCACCCCTATGGGCTTATGCTCTCTTAGTAAAATGCTAACCACAAAAAAAGCTGTTTTCAGAATTGGAGCAGTTAAGTGAATGGGGACTTAAGTGAATGGGGGCAAGACCCAAACCATATCTGGGAGCAGCAAAAGCTGCAAGAAACATTCTCATCCCCAAATAACTTTGTGACAATGTACTGTTTGGTATATTGTAGCAAGTTCAGCATAAATAAGCAAAAGGATGTCATCTTCACATGGATCTGATGATATCACCATAACTGTCTTTTTCTATATTAATGAGTACACGCTGGCAACAGACATGAATTATCATAAAAAATGGGCAATGTCCCCATTTCTGTCACCATTATTGTCACCACAGCAGCAAAGCAGCAGCATAAATGTTAGCAATTGTTTCTACATTCATTAAATTGGCAGACAATTCTTAGCCAATGCTGGGATTTAGGGGGTAATTCACGGTAGAGCGAAGTGAGGTGCGGAGTCCTCGCCTCACTTCGCACTGACTGATATGCGCTCGCTGATGTCCTGCACGCGGACATCAGCGAGCGCATTAAAGGGATTCCAATCTCGGCGAGGCAACTGTTATAGAAATATAGAAATATTATTATATCAAAACCTTCCAGTTCTTTAATAATGCTATATTTTTGGCATAAACAACACTGTGCTGTTTTTTAATTTTTACATTTTGTGCTTAATTACAGAGTTCTGTAATTAACATAAAATTGTTATTTAAAAATACATTTTTTTGTCTTAGCATGGGCCTTTTAACTGGAGTACTGTGCCCATAAGCTTGCAAGGTTGTCCCTCTATGATCTCTGCATTGTTGCTTTCTCCCACAGCCACCCTAATACTTACTGGGAACCGGGAGTGCAGGGGACAGGCACTGCATGACTGACCCTAATAGTTACACCTCAAGCAACAAAACATCCTATATGATAACACAGTACTGTGACTTAATAGAAATATAGTTAATTTATTTAAAAAAAAATATCAATGTAGATTAGTTATTGATAATCTATGTTACTTAACATTACACGGTTTTGAGGCACAAACTTACCATTTTTTGCTGGTAATAATATTCCTTTAGTTTGTGGGATAATTATTTTACATCAGACTGGGTTAAGGGCATGGTTACAGATGTAAACTGACACTGCTAGGAGGCAAGGTTGAGGTAGTCTGAAATATTGCTGACATGATTTGAACAAGAACTAATGGGAATCCCTCAAAGGGCAGCTGAGGTAACTAAAGCATGGGCTAATGGGGGAGTGTAAATGCCAGCCAGCATATGCTTTGCTAAAAAAACAACATAAAAGTAATGGAACAAGACTTACTGTTTTGTACTCCTTCATTTTAGATTGAAAAAATTGCCTTGGGCACTGCTGAAGTGGGGAGGGGCTTACAACTGTCCATTCGCCTGTATCCCTTAGACTTTTTACATCAGCACCTGTGTGAACTGAGCACAATCAATTAGTGCACAATACACATGCACTAATATGAGGATGGAGTAATAAGGCCTTGTATCAGTGGCACTTGGGCCTTTTATTTCAGTCTCTAAGGAAAGATTTGAACTACAAAACAGTAAGCTCTGCTTCATTATTTTTAACAGCTTAAGACAGCTGCAATTACAAGGAAGAAAACCCATCTCAAAATAATGCAAACTAGTACATAGTGCACTGGTCCTTTAACTCACTGGGATGTGTTCATGTATTGTATTCAAATGACACACTTCAAAATCATCCCTGTTACTTCCATATACTTAGTGATCATTGTCCTGCAATGAATCAAGCTGTTGCTTCAAGATAATTATCTTCTTCTCCTCCTGACCTCATCCTCTAGCTGCTGTCTTTGCCAATGGACCTCACACAGGTGCATATGATCTCAACAGTGCTTCTACACATGTACAGGATTGCAACAGGGTAAATACCTAAACCAGCTAGGAAGTGTGGGAACATCAGCAGATGACAGTGAGATAAAACAAGGTCTTTGTCTTTAAAGGAACAGTACTGGTTGAGTATATACAGTAAGTATAAATCTGCATAATAAAATATACAGTAATTGTGGTATACTTCATAAACTTTTTTTTGGATATAGTTGTGTTATTGACCTTTATGAATCATTTCCCCCAGAAGTCATGACCAGTGTATCATCTTGCCAGCGACCATACAGTTTCCTGTAAGGACCAAACTTATCAGCCCAATAAGGAGTGCCTACATGACAAAGTTTTAGCACTTAGAATTATGCTCGCTCCCTATGAACTCTCTAGGCATACATCAGGAGTGCTTACTAAATTCTGCCACTATTGGTCAATTTTTGCATTCCATAGACACACCACCTGCAGACACAGCTGTTACGATTTGTCCGAATACACCTAGGAGGATGAGGTATCAACCGTAATCCTGAAAAGCAAACAGACGCTAGGGCGCGGAGTCTAAGGAACCCCCGGTATTCGCCTAGAGCCCCCGCAAGGAGGTTAGGACTTTGCTGCAGAGGGAACCCAGGTCGCGGCCCCTAGGACTGAGTGCCTGAATAGGACCACGGAATTCTTCCCGAGAAGGACCAACAGGCAGGGAGACTGGGCAAGCAAGACTGGAACAAAGGCAGTAG
>WMED01000323.1:0-37346 GCA_019650415.1 Pipa parva
TCGAATTGTTGCGAAGTCAACAACACATGCGAATTCGGACTTTGCTGAATTACCCCCTGAGCATCACTGGTCTAACTGAATATCCCACCATGAGTTTGTTATAATTAAAACTAACAGTTTGTTACAATTAATTGCAAAATACTAGTACAGCCCATCACTGCATATGACTTATGCGAGCTAGATTAAATACAGAGTAGCATTTGGGCTTTCTAGTCAAGGCAGGATTCTCAAATGGGTCTAAATACTGTAAATAAAGTTATCTCAGTAAAATGAACCTCTGTGTTTGCTGACAAAGAACATTCCTCATCTTTTAAATCAAGGATCCATTAGTCCAGGTCACTTGATCAATAACATAAATGTTACAATTCCAGAGAGAACAAAATGTCTGGCCAAAAAAAAACAAATTGCTCATTTTTTTTTCCTTTTCCCATTTTTAGAGTCGTGACTACTTAATCCCCAAGCTCCTAATTACAGAACCACTTTTAATCAACAATCAGAATTAGCAGAATTGAAAGATTAAAATATGAGGAAAGAAAAACCATTCATTCTAATAACCTATGATTTAGCTATAAATAATGCTACGTAGCTTTTCTGTTTTAGAATTATCCTCATTCCCACATAATTCTATGTTTGCATTATTTTAATCTTCTTTTTTTCAATACTTTGCTGAATTTTTCAACTAAATGCTTATTTATACAGCATTACATGAAGAATAGACTAGGTCAGTCCATTAACTAAGGTAAGCATGACAATTATGGCAAAAAATGTACACAAATGTATGTGTAGTAAATCAGGGCATCATCTACCTTTTTGAGAACCGCGACCCCATGCAGTGACGTCCCGGTGTGGCGTTTCGCCCAAACATCATCATGTTCGGGCAAACGTCATCACATACGCGCGTCACATTGGTGACATTTGGGCGAAACGCCATCAGGTATGTGCGTCACGTGGTGACATTTTGGGCCAACATCACCCCACAGGAACCCTTATAAAAAGGGTCCTGCGGGCATTTCCGGGCGGTTCTCGACTCCCGTGGGATGGTCGTACGACCCCCGCCGGGGTCGCAACCCACAGGTTGAGAACTGCTGATCTACTCCTTATTGCACATGATCCAGTAGTGAGTGGGGGATCTTAAGACAGGGGAGCAATGTAGATGTTGGTATAGTCCCATCCCCTATTACTATAGGAATATTGTGACGAGGGCCCATGCTAAATAGTTTCTCCCAAACCTGTAAATTAAATATAAAATCAAAAATACATTTCTCCTAACTTGATTTTCTGTCTTCTTTCAATCCTCATTCACCCATAATGTGACCAATGGAAAGGCATCATCATTTTGCTTTATCAACCATAGTCCAAAGAGACTTGATCCATCATTGTTTGATGGGAGAGGCCCTTCATCAGCACCAGTGGAACTGACAGGTTTTGTGGCTATATAACTATTATACCTGATAGATAGTTGTTTAATAGCTGAATAACTTTCTCACAGTTATTTGTGGCGGTAGGACACATCTCTGAATGAAAGCATTTTTTAAATTAGTCAATGGTAGATGTGAATTTTGATCATATTGGATCATTTAGTTCAATTCAATTTTTTTCAGGGAGCCCGGAAGGCGGATGTGACTGGGAGGGGTTTTAAAAGGAAATAGGAAGGTGAGGGGTCTTGGATAAATTACAGAGAGAAGTCAGGCAAGGGGTAGTAGGAGTTGGAAGCAGGAAAGGAACAGTCTTCCACCCTCCTTCCCTATTATTAGGCAGGTAGAGCTGATTATCACAGCGCGAAGGGCGATGCTCCTGAGAAATGGGGTCAGTATAAAGAGTGATATTAATGGAAGTGCTAACGCAGGGCACGGGCCCCCCTGCGTGGTGGTTGGTGAACTAACAAGCTAGTGGAATGCGGCTCATAGTAGGTGTGGCTTTCCGATTCAACAGAAATTCTGGGACCATCTGGCAAAAAGATGTTTAAGATGATATTATTTGTTTGTAAATTGTTAATAAATGCTGTGGTCTTTTCAACCCAAAGAATGGTGAGTCTGTTGTTTGTTTGGGTAAGGATTATGGAATCGTAACATTAAGTATAACTGTTCATCAACCTTCACCAGTCATGGACAGTTTAAGTTTGGAAAATAGAAAGACATATACTACTGATGTAGCATGGCATTTTTTTTTTTATCATATGAACACTACACAGAGATATATCATAGCATAGATTGTTCCAAAGGTATGGAAACACCTGAATAAATGGAAAACGGTGGTTGGGAACACCATCCTGGCTTGAATTAAAGTTTAAGTTCCCCAGATACTGGTAGTAAGTATAGACTTCAGGATTCACTCTTCATTCAATATTGGTCTAGTCAGACATTTACAGCACTGGGAGTTGTGCTAACAGAGAACAGTGGTTTATTGATTATAAGAAAAAGAAGATATTGTATCAGCTTACTCAGCCCTACCATAGTCTTTCTAAAACCAGGTACTGTGTTTTCTGAGTAGTCTGACTAAACTGGTCCTAGTATGTGTTTGTTTGCCTGTATGGGTAATTGTGTGTAAAAACTAGATTGTAAGCTCCATAGGAGACTAAATGATTAATCTCTGTAGAGCTCTGTGGAGAATGCTAGTGCTATATAAATACTCACAAAAAATAAATAAATAAAATGACATAGAATGCATCATTAGGAACAACATCTTGATTTTACAGAATTAGCTAAAGGTAGGCAGAAGATATAGAAATAGACAATTTAATAGGGAACCAGGGAGTAAACAAGGACTGTCCCTTTAAGATAAATTATGTCATTGCACACATTATAAGAATATGATAAAAGGATGAGATCTATATTATACGTACATTTCAGGGTAAAGGAAATAGGTGATTTAAACCTGGCTTCATGGGCATCTCTATACATTGTACAGTAACCATGCAAGAAAAGATGAACCGCCAAACAATTTGATATCAACTGAATCTCCCCTGAAAGTCTATTATTGCAATGGAGTCTTCATGCAATACATCCTAAAACAATGTGAACTCTCACTTAATACGCCGCCAAATTGTAGAACAACTTTGAATACTGTAAAATTAAAAACCATACAGCTAAAGTCAAGAATTCATATTACCAGGTGTTAAGTAATAATTAGAATTCAGAAGTGATCTCAATTACTCCTTGACATTTTTTTAAGTATACAACAATTAACTTTAGTACAGTTAATAATCCATAGCTGCAATTCACAGTGCAGGTGCTTCTTCTGTAAATGTCGAGTGCTTTTTATTATTGTATTGAAAGCAACAACATATTCCACAATACTGTGGGACAGAGACTGGAAAAACCTGTAAATATGACAAAAAAGATTAAAAATATTTAAATCGGAGGGGAGCTAAAGTCTTCAGAGGCACAGTCACTAGACAGAAATTATAGGAATATCTATAGTAGAGGTCCCCAACTGCTGGTCCGCGGACCAGGACTGGGCCGTTGGGGTTTTTCAGCCGGTCCGCGGCACCGCTGACAGCTATCTCTGCGGTACTGTGCCTTGTCAGAGCACACTCTTTGTGGATTGATAATGTTCTCTGCCGTAGCCATGACAGCTCGCAGCTCCCGGCAGAGAACATTATGCAGGACGGGGCGGGACATTGGGCGGGTCTTAGTGACGCGGCCATCCAGCACAGCATGGACGGGGTGGGGCGGCAGCCTCTCCTCACTGACTCGCCCCTGGCAGAACATGTTATGTGGGGCGTGCCAGGGTGGGGCAGCAGACTGGCCTCATTGACGCGGCTCCCAGTACCAGTGTACAGCCCCACCACCACCCTACCGGGCCATGGAAAACTGGTCTTGCTTAAAGCCGGTGCAAAAAAGGTTGGGGACCTCTGATCTATAGCATCTCCACAGAGCTGTACACTGCCAGGTTTAATGGTGCCCTAGGCGAAAATGCCAAAATGCTCCCCAAACTCATTGTGCCCCATGCAATGTAGCAGTTCCATTGGCATAGTGCTCTATACAGTACAGCAAAAACACTTTCATTAGCAACAAGCACAATCTTTGCCTAGATTTTTACTTTAAGATGAAGAATGCACAAAAGATAAAATAACTGTGATATGCTGTTAGCTCTTCATACCTCTACCAGTCGAATTCATAGAAAGATAGCTAAAGGCAAATTCTGAAAACCCTCTCTCACCCCCTGCATTCTAATGTACACAGGCTATTCCAGCAGAATTCCTTTGTCTAACAGGGAAATCAGGTAAAATATGTACTGGCTGGCATACAGGTAAGAGCTGAATTGATTTAATCCACAGGTATGTATAGAAGCAATCAAGGTGTGTTTGGAAAGTGACTCTTCCTGCTATTCACTGTTTCTTTCTGGCTTTTCATCAGTCAGATTATAGCAATTCAAATCCGCCTGTGGGGTTAGTTGTATGGGGTATATTAGTAATTTAAAACTATCTTAAAAAATATCAGTAACCTTGACATAAAAAAAGCTGACCGTCTGGATTGGTATGTCATTTATTAAAAACCAGTAATTGTAAAAAAAAATGTAAAAATTTGAATAAAATGTTTGTTTTAGCTACAGCCATCTTTTATCTGTTGGACATTCTGGGGCACTTCATGAATACATATTAACAAAAATACAATAAAGAGAGGAGAAGACTCAGAAACCAAAATACTCTATACTGACTGGATGGAGGAAGGTTACTAATAATGTCAACAGTGTAACAAGGACACTGGGAATTGGGCAGTCCAGTGGCTCAGTGGTCAGCACTGCTGTCTTGTAGCATTGGATTCTGAGTTCAAATCCATCTGCATAGAGTTTGTATGTTTGAGCCATACTTGCGTGGGTTTCCTCCCACAATCCTAAAACATACTACATAGGTGTGTGTGACTGAATAGAAATTATACTGTAAGATATAAGGGGCAGGAAGTGAATGATGAATCTCTGTAAAATGTTGTGTAATATATCAGCACTATTTAAATGGATATATACAATAATGTAATATGAATATTTAAGGCTGAAGCTAGTGCATCTTGGGTGGCAAAATTTTCCGTTCTAGAACCCTACATCTTTGCCTACTTGATCTTGATGGTATTTGCTCTTAATTTGAGGCAGAACTGGAAGGCAAAGTCAGTAGGCACGAAAAGCTGCTACTAGTGACTAGATATATTTTTATCCATGTATAAAATGAAAGAAATATATAATTTCTCTTTCAACCTTTTTTTGTTTAGTGCTGTTGCTGAGAATTAAAACGGATCCCATGCACCTCGATATCTTACAGATGACTAGTCTAAAGCTCCTGCTTGACACAAAAGCTAATAACTTTCATCATTTTCTTGTTTCTACCAAAACAGCATGCTCTTTTTATAGTGACATATATTTCCCCTGTAATCCCTTTATTATTGTTGTAAAGAAGCTAGCCTTAACTACTCTGCTTCCTTTGGTTCAGCATACTTACTTTTCTACGTCTCGAGAGAAATGTAAATTTGCTTCTTACAAAGCTATAAAACACAGAACAAGGTAACACAATTTAATATTACAGTTCCAACTGCATGGAGGTTTTATATCCAATTTATTTCATATAAAGTATCATTTAGACGTAGGATGTATTCCTTTAATTACAGAATTACTATTTTCATATTATGAAGATTTTGACAAGTTCTTATCTTTTTCTTATTTTAAATAAATATTTACAAAAAAAAAAAAAAGTTCAATTTCCTTGTTTACATATGGATTTTCTACAGTATGTTCTCTTCTAATATATCCCATTAGCTAATTTTGATAATTTATCAAAGTTTGTTCCATAATTAAGATCTTGGATGGAGTGGGGGAAAATATGTTAGGGTGGTATAATAGAAAATAATGAATTATCTGTTATTTGGCCAGACATTTTGTTCACCGGAATTGCAATTTTCAGAACTTTATTGATTAAATGCCCTGGCAGAATACATCACTAATTAAAAAGATTAAGTCCATTCTCATTCAGTAATAAATCACTAAGTATTACTGTATTTATAATAGGTTCACCCATGGATAGGTAGGTTTCATATTTTTAAGTTCAAGTTTTACACGTGATTAGTAGACAATGGTGGGACAGACATATTTTAATATTTTATTTTGGAATTCTTTTTTATATTCCAAAGGTCAATTTATTTTGTGCCTTACCTTGGGATCAATGTAATAATTGTCTTTCTTCAATATGTATTGAGCTGTCATTATTGATTTAGATTTTCTCCATGAAATAATCTAAGATTTATCTAAAATTTTCGGTAACGTGACTTTATCTGTAGCAAAACAAATTTAACTGCTTTACTGTTATATAAAAAAGGTCTGGTAATGGATTCTGTATTTCGCATGTCCAGAGATGGGACAACCAAAAATCAAATCAAAGGAATTAAATATCGTATTCACATGAATCAATAGAAATCTTTTCAGGTACATGTGAATAAAGATGAAAATCTAATCAAAAGTTTTGTAGAAAAAAGTTGAACATTTCAAACCTTATATTGGGTGTCGCATAACAGAGATCTCCTGCCTAATGGCAAAAGTTCCAAAAAATGTTTTTGACTTGTTTGCCCACTTTTAGCTGAAAAAGAGGGTAAAAGGGTCAAAAATCATGTTTTTGACCTTTCCACCCCTTTTTCACCCAATTTATGAGCAAAAAATGACCACAAAACATGAGAAAATGGAGGTGAAAAGGTAAAAAAATAAATTTCAACTTTAGTAAATTAAGACCTTAAGTGTTAAACTGCAACTATTTTTTTGTGAACTGCCTTTTACCCTAGTGCTAAAATATGTATGTACAGGAGTGGACCCTTGGATCAAAGGTGGAGCATTGAGAAAGCCGTTTGGAATCATATTGCTAAAAAGCATGAGATTGGTTCATTGGGGGTAAGGACAATATAAAAAAAATTTTAACCAGGAAAAGAAAATGTTCAAATAGTGTTTTCAGAATCCTGCTACATTCTTAGAGATCCTCCTGGCAATGTTCTCCTGGGGATAGCATTGGTGGAATGGTGTTGGAAGGTTGAACATTCATTTGTATTTGCACAAGGTGATGTTATTATTGGAGTAAGTCTCTTACCTCTTTTTTTCTCCTTGTTACTAAATAAACTTTTCATTCTTATTTTGCATGGAAGCTATTCAGTTCCCAGAAGATTTAGGTTCCAGTTCTTCCAGTTCTTAGTTGTCTTATTCAGTTCTTCTACGTGTGTTTACATGCTAAAATTCATAGTCCTTTTAGTAAAATGGTATAGCCATGCATCAGAAGACATAGATAAAACTCATTTTTTTCAGGGACAATAATTCCAGGGATATGATGCATGAAAAGTATCATGTGCTCAAGGTTTAAAGGGGTGTTAAAACTATTATATTTCCTATATATCCATACTATACTGTTTATTTGTGACTGGAGATTTGCATCTCTAGATAAGGAGAATTGGCTCTTGCCTGTGAGGTTTTTTGTATTCCTCTGGATCAGCAATGAAACATTGAAGGGTAATAAGTTGAACTAGATGGACTTTATTTTTTCAGCCTTATAAACTGTTATAATGTTACTGCTATGGTTCATCAGAGTGTAGAAATTGTGCAAATTTTACCATCTGCTTTGATGAAACCATTTGATAATATGGCCATTCACCAAAATGCGTGCCAATTTAAAGGAACTCTTATCCCTCCAGGGTCACAGAATCACAGAAGTTATATCTAAACAAGGCTTTCATGCAACTGCAGCAAACAGAAGTTAGAATTGAAACTACAGCCAAACTGCTATTTATTGTTTATCAATGGAGCCCAGCAGGTGCAATCACTTAAATAATGAAACTAGAAATCTATATTTGGACAATCTAGGTTCAAACCTGGCGCATTCCAATAATAGTTTGTTTTTTTTTTCCTACATAATTTTTGGATTAATTCAAAAACATTTTAATGAGTTTGTAACATCCAATATCCTTTGAAGGTTCAGTGCATCTCCTGACTCTGGTTGTTTTTTTTTTTCATCTGCATTTTCACGCTGGACACTTGATAACACCAAAATGAAATAATCTTCCAGACAACTGACAAATAAAATAATTTCTATGGTCGCAGCAATTTTGCCTAAGGAGTGTACAAACTGATGAAATTCCTTCCCAAGAGTGCAAAATACTGAGTAAGGAGCATAGCTGACAAGAGAATATTCACAGAATATTATCATAGTCATATCTGTATTCGTTCTCTCATTTTCATATAAATGAATCATCTGGGTGCTTTTGGGGAAAATGTCAAGAAGGCAATGATTGTAAAAAAAATATGATTTATGTTATGAACTTCTTCTAGTTCAGAACTGCTTTCATCAATACTATAAACATCATAAAAATCCCTATTGTGTCACATTATACTGTCATTACTTATATCAATCAGATTTCAATCAAAGGAAGGACTGTCACCAACACAGAAATCACATTTTAATATATGTAGTGTCATGTAATCAACTGCACATTTTGTGATTAATGTTCACAGAAAATTGGGATACAAAATGAGTTGCATTAATAAATGGATTTCCAAGTGGTAGTTTAAGTTCCCTTCTGATTAAATCAGACAACTAGTCAACCCTAGCATGTGTCCTGGTTTTCTTTATAAGTATGAATTTGTTAATGGGAGACTCTACAATTTGAAGTTTATCTTGAAGCATTGCTGTTAAGTGTATTTGTGAATATATCCATTAACTAAGATAACCAGCCCATGCAATATAAGGTGTTTATGTATTTATTTGTTAACTTTTATATGTCTATTGGCAAATTACAGAAATGGGAATTCTTGCTTAGTAGGCAGTGACTAAAGCTGGCAAATGAAATAATCAAGTGATCTTGGCATATAATACAAGGAGACAATGCACACCTCAACTGTCAGATATATTGGGTGCTAGAAACGCAGGTAAATTCAAATCGATCCATGAATAAAGTTTCTGCACACCAGGCTTCATAAGCAAAAAAAAAAAATGTTTTCATGTATCTCCAAAAAAAGACATACAAAAAATAGAGCTATTCAGAGTAATCACAAAGAGCTAAGCTGTAGGTGGGCTCAGACAGATAAGCAATCTGGCTTCTCAGATTCTGACAGGCACCGACTAATATTATATATATATATATAATATATAGCATATACAGTATATAAAATACACAGTGAAAACAGGAAGTACATGGAACTTCCTGTGCATTCTATCTGTTCTTAAAGCAACCCATTACTCTGCTGTCTTATTAAAAACATAATTTTGAACCATGTTGGTGCTTTATCTTTTCCAAGCTACTTCTCTTAACTGCCACTGTACCCTTCCTTGAGTAAATCATTAACAGGTGATCATGCGATTTTCAAACACGCATGTTATGAAACATTCTATTCCATTATATATATCGGCTATATGTGGTTTTGTAGCATCATTAGTCTATGGTCCCTTTGATATTGGATTTCTTTACAATAAAAACTTAAGCTTTGTCATATACTGTATGTATTATAAAAGGAGGTGAGACAATATAACTAGAAAAGCTAAATTGTCACAAGAGGTATAGAGCCCTATGATAAAAATAACCAAGGATATAAACCATACAGCATATAAAAACACAATAAAACAATGAATAAAAAGATAGAAATAGTCTTGAAGTTCAATAAAATACAATGAACTGTAATAAAAAGATCAATAAAAGTTCCTGCGCTTGGACCACAAAGGTAATCTGCCAAGATACCTTACAAACTGTAGAGGATGCAAGTTGTTCTGATATTTAGAAAGCACTGGTGATGGAATATTAATAAAAAGAAATAGGGGGGATTTCCCCTTTTTCTGTTTATTTATATTCCATCATCCAGCACTTCCAATATCCTTCTGATTATCAGAACAACTTGCATCCTCTACTGTATGCATCATGATGTATATTTTACAGGTGTTGAATTTAGATACTAAGGACTTGAGGGAGCCAGTGGGCTCAAACATTATATGATTGTTATTATTATTACTACTTCATTGTTATTATTTATTACTACATTACTCTGCAATGTGGTGAATACACCACCAAACCGAGCAACTACTATAATTGCAATCTTAGGAAGCACTTTGCATTACTTTGTGTGCGTGTGCACAGGTACTTCTATCAAGTTGTAGGATGTTAGCATATATTTAGCCCCCTGATGAAATAATTAGAAATAAGTTAAACAATAATGTTTCTAAAACAGAGCCCAGATCAGAGCTCAGTATAGGTACTATATTTAATTTATTCCAATCTATTGGTACATTGCCAGTCTTTGACAGTCTTTAAGCATTAGAAAAAGAGGTTCAGGTATAACTAAACTTGGCTTTTTTAGGACTCATGGATGTTATGAACATTCACTTTAAATTGTTACTTAATAGTCAATATTTGTTATAAAGCTTTTTGTAACAAATGTTCTAAATTTCTGTGTATGTCTCTAAAAAAGGCATTTCCATATTCACTAACAAAGCCTTTATTTTTCTCTGTTTCCACCAGTGATAGGAAAACTTTGTCTAACAAATCTACAATTTCTGTTAAACTTACCATTAGCTCTTCAGGTTAATTTTTTATCCACCATCACAGAAGCCACTATCCTAGCACACTCATAAAAGGTCACATGCAATCCATCTTCATCATAAAGGTTGTACCCTAATGAAAAAAATAGCCCAATGCGCTATAAACGTTCCCTTCCTGGATAAATCCATAAGCTTCCATTGTCTATCCTGTATAGCACTTCACATAAGTAAAATCTTACAATACCACCTTTGTGGTCCTTTCTTTTAACTTGGTGTCAGATCCTTTAAACTAAAGAATTCACCACAGTTTTCTTTGTCTTTCCTTCATACATCAGCGCACTTGGGCCAATCCCAGCCTCTCCCTGTTATTTTTCTAGCCAAACCTTGCACTAGGAAATTCTGTAAACCATTCTGTTGCATTAGTCTTTGTGTCAAATTATTCTGTTTTTATATCTGTTTTTTTTTTATTTTATTACCTCCAACAAACAATACAATACAAAAGCAACTGCTTTTCCAGCTTATGGGGACATCAAAGTCAATTATGGATGCCCATTCTTTGACAGATTTCCTCACATCTTCACCCAACTTGGCAAATTTGTATGGGTGCCCAAACCAGGATTGGCCTTTCAGTTCTATGAAACCCTTACTATTTCCCATAGCTGCAATACAAATTGGTTAAGTGTGATGCATACTATAAAACTATAAACATACTATAAAAAGTATCAATATCCAAATACTGTATATTTTTGACTTAATTATCCTCCAAAATATGATAGAGTATTCTGTATGTGATCATTTACAGCCATTTGGTCATGGACCAAGAAAGACCTACTGTTGTGAAGCTTATAACTTCTTGCATGACTAAGATAATAATCTCTCCCTTATAAGCTTCTTTTTTATTTATTCTTTTTGTATAAAATATTTTCAATCTAGATAAAATGGATTAAGAATGTAGAAAGAGTTTTTTTACTCAAAATATTAAACTCAGTTTAATGAGAAAAAAACCCCAATGTTAATTATTTTGCATTAATGGTATCACATATGTGAATATAATAGGCAGAATTTCTAAGGAAGAAAGAGAATATGTTCACAGCAGCAACAAGAATTCATTACTGCCTTCTATTAGAAAACCAGAACAATATTGGCATTTCATATCAGCAACATAATCTTGTCTAGCTATTATATTTCAGCATGTCCTTGGATTAATAAACATGGAACAAAACAGTGCTATTCCCCTCAAACCTAATCTTCTTCTTAGTCACAAGTAATTTCAGTATAATCTTCTAACAATGTAGATCTATAAATTGTTTCATATCAATTATACTATCAGTGGCAGATAATTGCAAACAAGTGGTTGGATTTGCTGGTCTCTAGTGCTCAAATAAATTATGCTCTGGAATGATGTGCAATGTCTGTGAATGACATATTCACCTTCTCTTAATATCCAAGGGATACATAATTCTGTAATTAAATTTTCATTTTTATGAAGTTATATTTTCTACATTAGTTTGCTATTATCCTATCATTTTACCTTGGTTAAAGGTAAACTGTCGGTTAACAGAATAGATGTTAAATGATTTTCACAGAAAGGTTTCTTTATAGTTATGGTTTGATTGTTGTGCTTCTTCAACCTACCAATGCATTTTTCATATAATCAATTCAGTCTTGCTGTCAGTCTGGCTTAATAAAACCATATCTCTAGTAAGAATCAAGATATTCCTGAACACATGCACACTACTCACTTCTCTGAAAGCTACTATGCTAATAATTAGTTGAAAAGCATCACCTGCCTTTTTGGTAGGCAGGACTTGGTCTAGGTGAGAGCAGATTAAATTAGAATAGTGGGCATGTAATAACTTGATGGTTTGACTTGATATAAATATATATCATAATGAGCATTACAATACTTGGTGATACCTTTTTTATTGGACTGACATTCAGTTTAGATAGATGAGCTTTCAAGGGCTCTGTCGCTTTAGAAAGGGAGGACAGACCTTTTTAAAGCTTGTCCATTTAAAATAAAAAGGTATCACCAAGTATTGCAATAATCATTTCTTTTTTTGCATCTACGTACTAACATAACCACTCTATCCTACTATATATATATATATACAGAAACAATATAAATGATTACAAAATATATAGTATAGTATATGTTCTCTTCATGTATTTGAACAATGTTGGTGGTCACCCTGCCAAGAAGCATGAGATCCATATGACCACTTGACAATCTTGCCATCCACCCACTGAATATCATTTTGGGAGTGAAATTTAACAGGCAACTACATGCAGGGGAGCATCTCAACACTGCTGCCTGGATGACTTTTGCCAAATAGATAGCCATGCTCTGAACACTGGGGAACCATGGATATTATTAATCAATGTGAGAATTCAAATATCAGAGTGAATTTTCATCACTTCAGGTTGCTATGCGCTTATTCTGTACTCATTCACTAAATAGAGGATTCCCATAGTGTAGACATGACTGTGACAGTAGCTGTCTCTTGCGTAGTGTGACGTAGTCAGTCAGACAGCAAGAGCCATGCCATCAGCCACCCCTGATTCACTACTTCATTCTGGTGAAATTGAACTAGAGAACACAATACTCCTTGTCTGTAATTCTGCACCTGTCATCAGCTGAGTTATTGGTCTTGAATTCGCCACATCACTGCGTTTGCTGAATACTTGAACATGTGAAAGTGACAAATAAATGTGAATTCACACCTTCATGTGACAATTCAGCCTTTCATGAATAAGCCCCAGCATCTCTATGTGAATAAATGTATTTTTTTATGCGAGTAAGGAAACTCCAAATTTATGTTTACAGATGTTATTTGATATAAGAAGAACTGCAAATTCTTTTATTGCTATTTTTCAGAAGACTTTTTTGAGTGTGAAGCGGCATCAGGCGTTGTGATATTTCAGGCATCTCTGTTATTTAAAAAGATATCATTTTGTAAAAGTAATTTCAGCAGAACAGACAACATTTGATTATAAATGGGGGAGATAAAAAGGTAACATTATTAGGATGTCCTTTTTCACCAAAGGTGATGGATTAATTAAATAAACTTAACATTGTGTGATAGTTACACACAGTATAACTGAACTAAAATTTGCATGAAACAACCATATGTGCTGTAAGCATTTTTTTAAGAGCTTAATTTTGTATTTCTTATCAAAAAACAACAAGTTATCCAAGTAGTTGCAAGGTACAGAAGCTAAAACAACCCATTGATATTACTGTACAACATGATAGAGACAGAAATCAAGTAGCTTCACCTAATTCACACAAACAGCTCTATATCATTTCAAATTTAAATTGGAACCCCCTGCTTTCATTAGTCAGCATAATTAGAGGCAGGGTACTATAGACAGGTAATTGTAATAATCGAAGTGCCCGTCCAACAAAGAAGGTTTTTTTTATTTTACATGGTGTAGTAGAGTAGATAGAAAATGTTTCTTTAAGTAGTTAAATAATAGTGCTATTTTTAATTTAGAGTTGAGGCCAATAATATTTTATTTCTTACATTTATCTATGTCAGAATAGAAATAGGTAAAGTTATTGGTGAAATCCTGTCATCCACTCTAGCTGATGCAATGTCAACATGTAGTTGAGTATGGTAAGATCTAGTTAGGGATTTGATTTCTGTGAATATGAATATAAACAATAATTAGGGGGTTATTCACTAAAGTACGAATCGTTGCATATAGGTGAGAATTCGCCAGATAAAGACAGTCGCAATAGGCTGCTACTGTCGCCGTCACGTCTTTATAATGAGAATATTGTTGCCGTCGCAACTTTATTATGGGAAAATTGTCGCAATCTTAACATTAAAAAATTGTCGTGACTTTACAATGGGGAAATTGTAGCGGATTTGCTATAGGAATCCGCTGTTTGCAAATTCGACAGTCAAATTCGCACCTTAGTGAATAACCCCCATGTCTATGTGATATACTGTATGTTATATACTTGTAAAAACATAGACCCAAAGAATTCCCACTCTGTCCACCCCAACAACAAGGGTGGCCAATAGTTAGAACCAGTCAAGTGCACGAAGCACCATTGGAGGATGCCCTACTAGCCTTCAAACAATTAAAATAAACATAGTTATAAATTAAGCAAGCCATATGAATAAATGAGTATACATATATTCTATTTAATCTATTAAGAGCCCCTTCCACATACAGTAAAAATGGTACAATCCACCTTTCTGACTCTCTAGAACTCTACTTCACAGATTACTATATAGAAGAACTCCACCCACAGGAAAATGTCTGATACAATCAAACACTGTTTTTTAATAAACATCAGGGGATTCACTGTCAAAAGGGTGAATTCACCTGTCTAATTCACTTTGCTACAAATCTAGTCAGATCACCAAAAGAGAAGCAAATTCACTTCTCACTGTTGAATAAGCGGAGAATACACTTGTTGAACAAACGAACAGCTGCTACCACTGTTGCATATGTAGTGTGACATAGTCAGTCAGATAGAAGTAGGATGAGAAATCATGCGGAGTGAGGCAAATTCGACAAGTGAAGGGCAGTGAAATCAGTCTCACCATATCCCACTAACTGTTTTATGTGAATATTCTATTTCTCTGTCACCTTGTCCCTAGGTCATGTTGTCACTTAGTCACAGCCACCATTGTCACTTTTAATGAAATAGTTGACTTATGCAATACTAGAGCCCTGCCATCGCATTCACCACTTTGAAGTGACAAAGTCAAACAAGTGATTTTGGAGCAGTTCACCTAGTTGTATTTCGCTCCTTTGACACACTCCTCCACTTATATTATACAGGTTCTCACTGGATCTGAGATAAGAAATGTAGTTCTTAATAAAGCGTAGATTCCTTCATTGGAGAACCATGAAGTCTCCCAAAAGTATAATCACAATTATGGAAAGGAAGAAACCCCGCACACGCAGCTGTGCTGCAACCCTTTATTGAATAAAAGTGAAAACACTTGACACACTTGATAAAGGGCAGGTTGCCAGAAACATGTAGTGTTTTCACTTTTAACCAATAAGGGGTTGCAGCACAGCTGCGTGTGTGTGGTCTCTTCCTTTCCAAAATTGTGAGTACACTCCTCCACTTAGTCAATAGTAGAAGTACCTGTGGACAATCATGCAGAGTGATACAAAGATCTCCATAAGTTTGTGACTCTTGTAGATGCCCAAACTGGATGTGTATTCGTCAATTCACTGAGTTTAGTCAACAAGTGAACATGGGGAAGTGGTGAATAGATGTGAATTCAGAGTTTTATGCAACTATTCGGACTTTTGACAATGGGTCCCCAGGTATTTTTTAGAAGTCAATGAAGAAATGTAATATATAATTACATTAAAACTGTTGGGCAAGAAGTAGGGGTAGAGAGAGAGATGCGAGCTGGTCCTCAGCATTCCCATTTGGATTGGCAGATGGTTAAAATGTTATCTTTCAGACAGAATTTTTAAGTATGTTTATCTTCCTTGGGTCTTTTATCTGTCTAGTATCATTGTTTCCTATTAGGTGTTTGATAATACATATTCATAAACAACCCCAGAAAGCTCAATTTGACTGCAATCAGCAGACAGAGAGAGAACACAAACATAGAAATATCAGGAATTCAATGAATACATTTTTTACAACCACTGCCTATGAGTAACTGCCACGCTGATCCAAATTGTAGTTGCATTTCCCTGGAAATACTGGACCTTAAATTCAAATTCTGTACTGGCTTTTAAAGAAAGAAAACCTGAAGTATGGATGAGGTGGAAAGGTCAATCATATGGGAGCCTATTTTTCTTTATGTGTTGGTATTGTTGTTTAGGTAATATTGATAGAAAATGATTTGTCTAGTTAATAAATATTGCATCTTGAGACTGTGGTTATACTTTATTATGCACTGCTTGTTTTTAAAGACTAAAAAATGTGGCCATTTATTATGGCTGAATCACTCTGAGCACTGTTCTCTGTGAAACACTGTATTCAGTGTTTATTGAATTATTACTTAAAGTGCCATTATTCACAGAGAATGTTTTACATTTTTATTTTAAAGATCATTTATTATTCCAGGTGTAGCATTACATTCTACCATTACTGCTATGGTACAGTAAAGATGGCAGATTTATTTATTGGTAGAAGTCCATATATATTTCTATCTGGATTTGACCCACATTAGCACGGTTGAACTCAGAATCACTGCAACCACTGTTGTTTCTCAAATAGATTTTATCATTGAGTAATTCAGGGGAAAATAACAGATTTTATACAGTATTGGTGATGTTTCCATATTGTCTAGACTAATTAAATGAATTGAATCATTAGTTAAATTAATTATAAACCAGATGTCAAGTTAAAAAGTCAAGTGACCACCAACACACAAGTTAAAAGCCAAATGTCACAAATCCAGTTAATGATCAGCAAACCAATTATATGGTTTGAAGTGGCAAACCAATTATCAACCAATTATAAATCTAAGCAACATAGTCATAATTTATAAGGTTGAAAAAAGACACAAGTCCATCCAGTTCACCCTATTTTCCTGCAATATTGATCCAGAGGAAGGTAAAAAACCCAAGAGCCAATTATCCTCATATTAGAGAAAAAATTCCTTCCCAACTCCAAATATGACAATCAGAATAATTCCCTGGATCAAGATTCAACCTTCAGTTATCCTGTATCCATAACTTGTAATGTGCTTACACTGAAGGAAAACATACAAACCAGTTTTGAACTACTTAATGGATTTAACCATGACCACTTCTTCAGGCAGAGAGTTTCATAGCCTCCCTGTTCTTACAGTAGAAAAAAACTTTCTTTCCTCTAAATGTAGAGGATGCCCCCTTGCTATACTTATAGTTCTTGGTATCAGTAGATTGTGGGAGAGATCTCTGTACTCACCCACAATATATTTATAAATGGTTATTAAGTCACCTCTTAATCTCCTTTATACTATATTTCACAGTAGCCACTGATTCACCACTTTCATCTGGTGAAATAAAGATGGACATGTGATACAGTAGGCGACACAGTACACCTTTTTCAAATTTGCTACTGTGACAGTCTCCAACGCATAATAAATTGGTGATTTACCTGTGCACGCGCACGTAAAGTGATACAGAGTGCTCTGTAAATCCACAACTGTAATAATTATCTGAATTTGTCTTGAATTCTCACATTTCATAGTTTCCTGAATATGTTAAGACTAGGAAGTGACGAATAAATTTGAATTTGGGCATTTATGCAACTGTTCAAACTTGTATCCTTGAATAAGCCCCAAATGTCTAGCAACAAATCATTTTTTTCTGTTAGCTGTCCTTCACAACAAAAGGTTATATAAATATGTAGGACAATCAAAGACAATATATTTACTAAACTCCTCTTACCTGCATGCCACAAAATAAGGACTTACCATAAGCCTTACTCCCATTCATGTCAACTTGTATTGTATGTATTAATGTACTGTCTACGTCTGCTCAAGCTTTTTGGATACATCAATTACAAATGAACTGTGTATTATAAAGCGATAAACTCTACTCCAGATATCATTCTGTTGATCCTTTTGGAGGAAATGTCTACAGATGAACTATTTTCATCATTATGAGCTTGATCTAATTTATATGGAATGTTTTCTCAATGAACTCTTGTTGTTAGGGATTTCCCTGGGGTGCTTGCCACAGACATTTGAAGCATGGGTTACAAGGCAGCACCTCCATCAGGATTGGAACTTGCTGCACTCCAGGTAGCAGTTATACCACTACTTCTTTTGAGCCTGGGTCTGTTGACCTGTGTTTTCAAGTCAGCTGTCCAATACATTAGTGCTGATTAACCTGCTCACTTGGTTATTAGTTACTCAGGTGCTTCCTGTTTGTCATCATCCAAGCCTTTAAATAGGAGGTTATTTCCTCTAGTCTTTGTCTAAGTTGGTTTTCCTGTCGTGAAGTCCTGCTGAAGATCTTTTTTCCTGTTTACCCGTATAATTGACCTTGGCTTGTTTTAACCTCACTGTTTTTCTGGTATCCCTGACCTTTGGCTTTGTCGGACTGCATTTTTTCTGCTCCCCTGGTTTTTCTGATCCAGCTCTCCTATCTCTGCCTTGCTATCTCTGGTATCTCACTTTGGTCCTTGCTCATTCCTGCCAGGTTACTCTGGTGCCCTAGCATTTCTGTAGCAGTAAGTCTAGGGCCCCAAAAGGGTTTCCATCCCAGTTAGTTGTGCTGCAGATTCTACCTTGGGCCCAGTTTCAGGTAGTAACATAACACTTTTTGAGTGAGATCATTTTTCACATGAATTTTTCTGATATTATGTATGAATTGATATCTTTTTATTGCACAGTACTTTGCACTCAATACTTTATAAGCAAGCATCTTAGGCCAGATTTGCAGTTTTTCACTGTGCTATCTGGGGAGGAGGGAGGAGTGTTTAGGCCATACATTTCTTCTTATGTATTTTGTATTATATTCATATAATAAATTATCAGTGTTTTATATAAATTGGTTGATTTGATTGGGAGGCTTCTTCATGTTTGCTTGTTTTCATATACCAGCTATCAAACTGAATTAAATGATAATTGAGAATGCGTACTTTAATAGTCTTCCATTTTGTATTGATGTGTATATAGCTATCAGGAGTATATTGCACCCTACTGATAAATGGTTCATTGTATATTTACACAGTGCTATTTTCTATACATTTATTATAAATTGAAGGTTTCCAAGCACTGGGTAACAGATCACAGACAACCTGATTACTTTTTAGATGTATAGTCTAGTGTACGCATGACAAAAACATACAAATGATCCAAGTTAATTACCTTTAAAAAGAAGGTGGTGTAGAGGGAATTAAACTGGACAAAGGACAACTATACCTAAAGGGAAAGTGTGGCAGTTTAACATTAAAATCCTTAATTCATAGAGCATGGCAACCTGGTACAAGTTTGTTAAAACAGATTGGTTAAAGTCATTGATGTGAAGAGCTTAGCTCATTTAGTTAACTATATCAGTTACCGATTATTGGCTTTTCCATGTTGAAAACCCTTCTACCTTTCTCTCTATTTTGGCAAATCTACTCTGCTTGTCTTCCCGAGCCACGACCCAGGCTACAATTTCATGACCACTTTACCATTATTAAATACCAGCCAGTTTCCTTATTAAACTTGCGTTCCAACGTACCTAAAATAATTGATGCCACTTTAAATTCAAAGTGTGGCCGCAACAAATATTTTTTTTAGTTGTTGCTGATCCTCAGGGTAAATATTTTGATTAATGTTTTGGTTAAAGTGTTTTCCTGTCATGATTTTTGAAAGCATCTTTACATCTTATTGATAGAACTGTACAGTCGAGAGCAGGACATATTGGTTCATTAGGAATTTTTTGGATTTGGCGCCATACATGCACTTGCAGATTAGAAAGCAGAAACTTCTAGTTAGTAAATTAGAACCAAAAGATTTATACACCTGGAACATAGTAGAAAGGTTGTAGTTATAATAACATTTTTTTTTCTAATATATATTCTAATGCTGTTTCTATTGAAGTTGACTCTGATGACATTTGCCTTGTGACACATGGGCCTGGAGAGCAAAAGCAATAATAAATATTTGCACCCACTAAAAACCATCTAATAATGACAGATGCGAGAACTGGCACACCTCACAAGGAATTGCTTTCCTAGGAATTCATTTTAAGTATATATAACTCACCTGTTAACAATCCCTAGCAACCAGAATACCATTTCATTAAACAGGAAAGGTTCTCAATATACAAGTTAAATCATTTAAAAACTGAAAAGACCAAGGGTGATTTTCAACAGGGTCAGGCAGAGTTGAACCCAGTTATATTTTTTAAAAAAAAAGTCATTTGTACCATTATCCTACAGGTTTCTATAGGTAATTTCACATAAGAAGTGACCGGGTTATAGATACAACAGAAAATTATTGCTGGAAAAGACCAATTGCAAATTGTCCTAGGATATCACTACATAAACAACTTGCAAGGAATTGAGTGTAAATATTAATTAAATAGTATTGCTTTGCATGTCTAGTTACTTTTCAATTAGTATTGAATTACTTTTCAATATGTCTGAAAGACACAAAGACCATTTGATTAGCAATAGTTACCAGGTAAGATATCTTTAATTAGGCATATTTATTTAGTATGATGAACCGTGTGTATGACTCCATGGAGTCCTGAGCAAACTATATATTGTATATACTGTATATATGTATATGTACGGTATATATATTACGACCACTCTATCCTACTCTCTCTCTCTCTCTCTCTCTCTCTCTCTATATATATATATATATATATATATACACAGGTATATATATATATATATATATATATATATATAATATCTATATATACTCCAGTCTGTGGTGTCCTGAGCAAACTGAAAACTATATAACTACATCAAACTATAAACAAATAGCTTTAGGGTGCAGTAGATGCAAGTTGGGCAGGTCTGTTCAAAATGAAGGGAGTAAAAGGGTTGGACCATGAAGTTTGTTGGTAAAAACCAACCCTCCAGCAGATCTTACAGTGAGTAGTGTAAGACCCCCTTAGAGAAACCACTATTGAAAGTAATAAACTGAGAGTTCATCTTGTGCCTCCTATTTATGCCCTCAAACTTACAGAAATCATTTTATATAAGTATTGTCATAAAAAAAACAAATAATTGTTCAGTGTGCCACCAAGCCAATACAACTTTACATTTCAGTTGCTGTTGGGGGGATAATCTAGATCTAGGGGGCCTAGACAACTGTGTTGTTTATACCCCATTGCCCCCCCCCCCCCCCAAATGCTGTTCCTGGATAATTCCCTTGGTAGTTTTTATCAAGACAGATGAGGTTAATCATCAAAATGCAAACTTGCGTAGAGTCTTGAATTTGCGATGATAAACCTACTCCTCAAAGACCATTATTTTCTGTAATGAGGCAAATTCATGCTCAAATAACAAAATTATGCTGTCCGCATATTTACACATATCTTCTCGTCTATTCACTGTAAATGCACCACTTCAGTATTCAACATGCATCAAATTGCAAAATATATACAGTAGATTTACAAACTTTGTACGTAATTAGACAAAATGGTGATGTTGTCCTTTATAAAATGTAATATATTTCTATTTAAGTCAAATTCACTACATTATACAACTGTTCGTATTTACCTGGCTACACACAGGAAACATGACATGACTATTCAGGACATATAACAACAGCAATACTCAGGTTAATGAACAGCAGAACTATGTATGTATGTATGTATGCTACAGCATAGTCATATTGTTCTTGATGATTGGATAATTCACTACGGCAAGTGAATTTACTTTTCGAAAATGTGCCTCTGAATCTCTGATAACTTGTTTTTACTGATACACAGTCCTCTCTTCCCTTCACAGCTCTTACATCTCATTATAAAGTTTGAATATACTGTGAAATGTGTGATTTTGTTGGTGACAGGGGTTACTGAGCTACATTCATTACACATCCATTAAGTATTGCACTGCTCTATTTAAATCTATGATTGCATAGAGTATTTGTACTTGAGTATATCACTGCTTAATAAAGACGAAATAGACAGCAATAGTATTGTTATTGTGTCTTGGAAACTATGCCTTTAGATTTAATTAAAACACTGACACTTTTCCCAATACGAGAAAGAAACTCATTGTATTTCTTGCATTAGGGAAAGCATGACATTGTTTGTTCTGGATATCTGGAAAGCTTCTTTGTGTTTATAAGGTCATAAAAGAATACATTTGCAAAAATCCGATGCATGTAAGAAAAACAATTCAATTAAAGTAATGAATTGTAACAGCATAATGAGATGATAATGGGTTTACAGTTTGTTTGTACTACAAAGTCTGATTAAAGTCACTATAAAATAATACAGGTGTTTATATGAATAGATAAGAAGAAACAGCATTAAATAGTACAATTTACGTGTTAAATGGCACCCCCATATTTCTGTGCTGTGTTCCCGCTCCAGCATTCTGCTCATTGGTTCCCATGACCATATCTTGTTATATCAAAGCATTTTAACTGTTAACCATGAGAATTTAGCAGCTGCCTCACTGATAGCATATGCAAAAACAACAAAAATCCCCAAGGTCATTGTGCTTGTGGGGTGGGAAGATATGAAATAAAGTAGAGTATAAGTCGTCCATGCAAAGCAAAACAAATGCATGTAATGTTATAGCCACCATTCCACTGATGATATCACCCAAAGAAAAATTGTACAATGAAAACAGGAGAGGACTAAAGACCAAGCCTTGAGGCACCCCCACCCAAAGCGGGACAGGAGAAGAGGTGTTATTAGCATGGGAGACAAAAAAGGAATGATCAGAAAGATAGGAAGCCAGCCAAGATGCAGCTTGATCATGGACACCAAGCGCATGTAGAATTTCAATAAGAAGGCAGTCATTAACAGTGTCAAATGCAGAGGAAAGGTCTAGGAGAATTACAACAGAAAAATTGCCCTTGGCTTTGGCAACCTGGAGATTATTTGCAAGTTAGCACAGAGCAGTCTCCATAGAGTGCCCTTGCCGAAAACCAGACTGCAGAGGGTCTAGAACAGGGGTCTCAAACTCAATTTACCGGGGGGGCCACTGGAGGTAGAGTCTGGGTGAGGGAGGGCCACATCAGGTTTTCCACAAGAAAACAACAGATTCAAAACAATACATGTCCCTGCGGGGCAATCAGCGGCTCTGCGAGGCAATGTGCATCTCTGCGGGGCAATGTGTGGCTTTGTGGGGCAATGTGCAGCTTTATGGGCTACTAGCACATCTGTGATTTTTTTTTTATAATTATATAATTGGGGTTGAAATTTTATGGCTGGGGGAAAGCTGGTGACACTGGGGGGTATTGTGGGGCCACTGGGGGGGTATTGTGGGGTCACTGGGGTGTGTGGGAGTATTGTAGGGGGGGCCATTGGGGATTATTTTAATGTTTTACAGTGGTGGTTGTGGGGGGGGGGATCACGGGGGTCAAGGGTTGCTGTGGGGGAGTCGTGGGGGTTGGTGGGGGAGTTTTACTTACCCCCTGGCAGAGTTCTGCAGCTCGTACTGTTGCTGCTGCTGCTGGCAGCACACTAGAGGAGAAGGAACCCAGAAGCGCTGATCACATGCGCTCCCGGGTTACTATTGGCTCCTGTGACCAATCGGTCACAGGAGCCCTCCTCTTTGCACAGAGGGAATCAGCTAGGACTCCCTCTGTGTCTGATCCAGCTCTCCACCGGCGAACAAAACGCATCCCAAGGGCCGCAGTTGGCCTGCGGGCCGCGAGTTTGAGACCCCTGGTCTAGAAGATGGTGCTCATGCAGATAGTTACTAAGATGGGTGCAGGCAAGATTTTCTAGATGTTTAGAAGTCAAAGGCAAAAGAGAGCTGGGACGGTTGTTATCGAGGCATGCAGAGTCCAGTGTAGCTTTTTTAAGGATGGGTTCAATACAGGCCTGTGAAGAAGGAAAAGTTCCAGAGGAAAGAATGGAGTTGAACAGGTGTGTAAGGGCCAGCACAAGGACAGAATCACATTACTTAAATAAAGAAGAAGGCATGGGGTCAAGCAGGTATGTACTGACACAAAAGGAAGAAAGAAGTTGAGAAAATTCAGACTGGGTAGCAGGAGAAAAGGAATTCAGAAACTCACATGGAGATGTTGGAAGAATTAAGTCTGTATTAGGAGGTGTAGTAATCTGCTTGCAGATATTATCAATTTTGTTTCTAAAGAAGTAGCTGACCCTAAAGGATTGCCAACCCAGGGTACTTACAATCAATGCTGGAATTGAAGGTGTACTGAACCTTTAAAAGAAATCCTCAGATGTGATGGTGCTTTAATGTAGCTCTGGCTCTAGTCACTAGGACTAGAGGAGTGGAACTGGGGACTGGGCTCCCATGCACAGCAGAATATATGGGTGTATGCCCTTTAAGGACAATAATTGAGAATATGGGCCTTTAAGATGAGCCTCTGGCAACTCCTTTGGTGGAGCAGGGTCCTTCCCCTGTGCTTGAAGAGGCTGAAGTTCACTATACCAAAAATAGTACAGGCCCTTTAAGGGCACTGGAATGCTGGTGATGTCACGTACATGTGACATATGTCGTGATAATCGGCTTTGCATGCCACTATTACTGGGGATGCCAATTGCATAATTATTGCACTAAGCTGCCTGCAGGCAGCATGAAGAGAGGGGCACATCAGGAGAGAATCTGAATACCCCTGATGTGCTCCTTATTAAAGAGGAAGCACTGCAGCACTAAAAGATGTTGTGGGGGGGGGGAAGGAGGCGGAACCTACATATATGATTAGTGAATTATAGACTTCCCAATGTGGAACAAAGCAAATTGATAGATCTGCTCCCACAAATGATAAAAGGTATGTATCCATTTCTATTGTATCATTTTTATTGTTCAGTACAATAAAACAGATTCAGGGGAATTTATCAACAGGGGCAATCATTAAAGTACAGGGGTCTAGTAGCCCATAGCAACCAGTCAGCAGTCAACATTCTCTAGAATAGTTAAGCAAAAATAATAAAAGCCATCTTTTGATTGGTTGCTTCAAGTTACTATATACTGTAGGTGACTTAAATATCATTACTTTCACAAGTATACAGTAGTTCAGTGCAATTTGTTCAGGAATAAAGTGTCTGATACTAAATAGACATTGCATACATGAAATGTAACTACCTGTATATATTGTATAACTTAGTAACGTACATTTAGGAATCTATGAAAGTTATTGGATTTTTATATCCTCTGGTTTTCTTTTAATGTAAATTGCTTATTAGGTTCCCAGATCCAGGTTAAAGATCCAGATCCAGATCTAGGTCCTTCACATTATAGAGATAAATCCAATCAAGTCCAATGCAAAAACATCTTTTCTTTTCAGAACTATTTCTCACCTCTTGCTGTATATCCCATCAAATTTATATATATATATATACTGTGTATATATATATATATATATTTATATAAATATACTGTATATATATGAAGTCCATGACACTGTCATAAGTTTAAATGACGTTTATTAAATTCAGAGATCAGTCTGTGTGGACACTTTATTCCCACTCTGTTACTGTTGTACAGTGGCCTTGCTAGATTATACATAGTATTTCAGTATATGATTGAATTGAATTTGATTTGTTGCTTGTATTTCCATTGGAGTGATACAGTAAAAGGCATCTCTCAGTAAAATCACTTGTGCTGAAAGTAAGGGATCACTTTTCCAGATTGACCCACTGCTTGGGCCTCCACACTTATACAAAATGATCAAAATAATGCACAGAAACAATCAGCTAAAATTGACATGTGGCTGGAATGATATGCAAGGGATAAGAATCTGTGTTAACAAACCAGCACCAATTTGATTAAATGTACCTCTTCATAGGCTCCTCCATTACACACAGGGTTGCCAACTGTCTGTAAATTTACGGATGTATTTCAGTGAGAAAAAAAGTCTATATCAATAATAGATATGACCCTTTTGCTGGAAAGGTTAGCTACACTCAAAAATCCACATACAGTGTTTGTGGGATTGAGCTGCACTGGAAATAGCTTACCTGAAATCACACCTTTAAACCTTTGGGCAGTCCATGCCCTGGAGCTCTGACTTAGTGCATGGGAGGGCTAAATAGTATTTTGTGGGCATGATCAAACAGTCTGGTAGCCAATAGGGTATGTTTCAGGCCTGAAAGGGTAGAGCTTTGACAGGAAGAGGTGGAGTAGGAGGGGTGGAACTATCCGCATTTTAGGTATTTTTGAAGAGCTTGAGGGTTTTCATGGAGACCCAATGTTTGCAAACCCAGAGTCTATGTGTGAAACCCGCAAGCTTTCAGGACTGCCTACCGTGTTTCTCCAAATATAAGTTTGTGCCTTATATTAATCATTGCTGCTAAAGATGCAATAGGTCTTATTTTCAGGGGGATGTCTTATTTTTGGGACACGGTACTGGTACAGTGCATTTCTCGTACCTTTCCTTGGCTTAACGAGCGTACTTCACTGTGAAAGAGAACGTCTTCATATTCGGATTCTATTTCTGTCAGAAAATCCTTGAAAATCCTGTGGTTTAACGCCTGTGATTTGATGAAGTTTATAGTGCTGACCACAATTTTCATCACATGGTCCAGATTCAACACCTTGCCACAGAGATTTTGTTCGTGAATAATGCAATGAAGTCACAGAGGCCCAGTTCCTTTGGACTCGAAGACTTTTCTAATAATTCTTGCTGCCAGCCCACTGTGGCAGCCAACCATACTTCTGGTACCATCAGTAGTCACTCCCACTACTTTTTCCCATGAAAGAGCAAGACCCTCTATTATGGCTGAAACTTCTTTGAACAGGTCTTCGCCAGTGGTGATCCCATTCATGCCCCTCATGGCCGCTAACTTTTGTAATTTCAAAATCGCTGTTTATACTGTGAATAAATACCAAGAGTTAAGCAGTATCAGATACGTCAGTGGACTTGTCAGCGGCAATAGAAAACATTTCAAAACGTGGTGCTTTTCCCTTAGTTTTGACTGAAGATTTTTCCCCATATCTTCCACTCACCTTGAAATTGTTATGTGAGAAAGGCTGACACATTTCTTCCACCACTGCTTAGCAAACACTTTTTTTACGCATTCGCCGTTGGAAAATGGCTTCACTTCTCTGCTCAAAATGTTGTGAGCAACTCGGTAGTTTGCCCTCATAGCTACCTCAGTTTCTTGTCTCTTCTTGGTAAATGTTCTCGTCAAGCCTTCAGTATCTTGATGTAACTTAGCAGTCTTTTCTTTGCGGCCGAAACCAAGGATGCCACCAAATTTGTGAATTATAAAAGAAGGGTTTTGCAAATTATAAAAAAAATATTGCAGTATTTTGTGATACCTTTTTTATTGAACTAACAGTTTTTTTTCAATAAACAAGCTTTCGGAGGGTTAATTCCCCTTGAAACCAACCTGATGAAGAAGAATTAACCCTCCACAAGCTTGTTTGTTTGAAAAAGCTGTTAGTCCAATAAAAAAGGTATCACAAAATACTGTAATACACATTTTTTTGCATCTGTGGACTAACACGACCACTCTATCCTAATATATATATATATATATATATATATTATGTATATAGTTTCTAACTGTAAGAGAATTAACTTTTTTTAGAGTATCAGTGAAAGCCTATGTTACAACCAGGTATAGGGGTATACATATGAAGGACTGCAGTGTAATAAAAGCAATTAACCTTAGGATTTTATCAACTAACCTTAAATCCTTTCTCATTAAGGAGGGACTTATTTACATGATTTTGGTAACTTTCTACCCAAGTTTTCCTTTCTAAATAAAGAATAATAAAGAAATCAACACCTATAAGTATGTTCAATTATGCTATATAACCACTTCCATTATAAACACTTGTAGAATAGGTCCTCGTACTTATTCTAACTCATTTTGCAATAATTGGTTTATGGTCTCCTCGAATCTAGATTAGAAGGTTTTCATGAATTGAGATATCAGTGGTCAGAGATGACCCTTACCCCGAGTTTATAACTTCATCCATGTCTAAAACAAAGTGTGCAGGAAAGGAGAACTTCAAATAATGCGCTTTTTTACCAAAGAGATATCATTTCATTTGAAAGTTATTTTTTTTATTTTAATGGAACAATGCTTTCAATATCTCTAGAATAGTATACAGCACAGAAAACAACTAAGATCAAAAGGTTTCTCAGAGAAAAAGGAACATTTGTTTAAAAAATGATTTCTGCAATCTTCTTTGCTTTATACTTTGAAGCACGATGGCTTTAATTTTTACAGTCGTTATGTTGGTTTTTAATACTCTGTTTAAATTGTTCTATTGATTTCAGTCTGAGTTGAAAATGCATAAGTGGAAGGAGAGAAATGCACATTATTGCCATGCAGTCTAATGCTTTTTACTAGAATAACTTTACTCCTATAAAGAATGCCCCAACAAATGGATACTGAAGATTGTTTTAATTAATTGTTTCACGTAACAAACCTTCATTTATACATTATTATTTGTTCAAATGTTATAGAGAATGTGTGGATAATTTTCCAGTTTCAATCCATTTAGATTAAAAAAGTGGTGTTCCTTCTTTGATCAAAATGCCCGCTTAATTCATATGTGATGTTTCCCTATTCGTTTATGGCTTCTACACAGCAGATGCTGTAACTCCTCTATTATATATTTGGTGAATTTCACCAGTGAAAGCGCTTTTACTTCAAAATCTGCTGCTAAATGGCAAAGCAGCCTAGAAGTGATCAATGTTATTAGAACGGCTTGTCTTGTCTTATAAGACTACTTTTATTATTTTTTTTAATGGTGATAAAAGCTATTTAAATAGGTGATAGTCACTCCCAGAATTCTCTGCCCTTTATTCACTAAGCAGTGGATTCCTGTAGAGAAGAAGCGAATAGCGTTAGGCTCGGTTTATTGCATAGTGTGGCGTAGTCAGTCGGACATTAGCAACCCTGTCATCTGTTCCCTAATTCATCACTTTGATCTGTTGAATTTTCTACCTTGACAGACTCCGAAGTTTGATGAATAGCCTAATTACCTGGGCACGCACGAGCAAAGTGATGCGAAGAGCTCCGTATGATTGCAAACACCCAAATTGGTCCCCTTCTCACTGCATTTCAGATTTTGATGAATACGCAAAAATCAGAAAGTGGCAAATGTACTCAAATTTTGACCTATAAGCAACTATTCAGACTTTCATGAATAAGCCGCTTTAAGAATCTGTAGTGACAAGCTCCTCCTTAACTTAGGATTTTATCACAACAGATCCTCCCTGACCCTTCTGGAGCAGTTCATGGCCAAACCTCCTGGGTCAGAGGTTCCCAGCTGTGATTATCTACACCTACGGTTTGGTCTTAAAAGTCATTGCACATGCTCAATGTACCATGGCTTCTGTAGAGGTGCACTATTTTTGGTTTAAAGGAATCACTATTTGACTATATCTGTCAGATAAATCCAACACTGAAACCAAATATATTAAGAAACACTCAGTCACTTTTTCTAATTACACTGGATAATCACACCTGCATTTAGGGATTTCCATCTATTTATTTGGAAACAACCATCTCTAATAGCCTCACTGCTGTAGGACTGATTATTAATGAGCTGATATACCTGGCCTCCTTCAGAGCTCCAATAGATAATTCATTCTCCCATGAATTCAGTGCAGTGCACAGCTAAACTAATTTATAATGAATCCAGCACTATGGATATTCTAAATGATTTTGCTGTTAGATAAATAGTTGCCAAACAGGCATTTTAGCTGCATGGTAATTGGTTCAGCTGAAAACCACATAACTTCAGAAATCTTAACAGCAGTATTCAAACCTGCCCTGAGGCCTCACCAGTAGTGCATGTTTTTTGTCTATACACATGGATCTGTCAGAATTTACCATCACTTTAATGGCCCACCTGTGCTGCTGCGTGGATATCCATAAAAAAACCCCCACTGTTTGTGAGGCCTGAGGACAAGTTTGAGAACCACTGCCCTAAAGAACAGGATTTGTAAGGGGGAAATCCAATCAAATTGGTCTAAACCACATGTTCCACGGAACCTCATTCCATATCATTGCTTTAAAGCTACTCATGTGTAAAATAGTTTTTTTGCACGGATTATGCCTAACGTGACATTGTGCATATTTCTTTGTTTATACGCAAATGAAAGATTAGCAGTTAAAAACCATGTGTCTTTCATGGGTTAATGATTTAAAGGGTATGTTTTGTAAATTTAGAAAATCAGAAAATTCCATTAAAAAAAAAAAAAAACACTTGTTACGGTGCTAATTTGTCATCAGTTCAAATGTTTGGTGCATGGCTGCTTAAAAATCAATACAATCTAAAACATGAATCTAAATGCACATATGTCTAGTTTGAAATGGATGATCTAGGAACCCTAGCTATGATTGCTGTCTTATTCCCTTAAAACAGGTCTAAATCACTACTGGTACATTGCTACATGTTTATTTTGAAAGCAAAGCCAGTCAGCACTTAGTCTATAAACCTATTCATAATCAGTCCTTAGGCTTAAAGATTTTTAAACACAATAGGTGAGGCCCTTGCTGTACTTTCCATCCTGTAAAAACAGTTTATAAAATTATTCACCAAAACGACAAAGGAAAAGTAAAAAAAAAAAGATTTTTTTTACAACTGTGATTTTAGCAGATCCCTCTATTAAGAGGGTAATTCAGCATAGTGCCAAGTGACATCTAGATCCTCACTTCACACTGACTGTTATGTGCGCTCGCTGATGTCCTGCAAGCAGACATCAGCAAACGCTTTAAAGGGATTCCAATCTCGGCGAGGCGACTCGAGTGGTCTCGCCGAGACTGGAATCCCTTTAAAGCATTCGCTGATGTCCGCTTGCAGGACATCAGTGAGCACATAACAGTCAGTGCGAAGTGAGGCGAAGGACTCCGCACCTCACTTCGCACTATCGTGAATTCCCCCCACAGAATCTGAAGTAAAAACAGTTTCATGGCTGAATATGAATTAACTTTAATAATGACCAATTTGAGTAACAAACATTTTTAATATTTCCTAGACTGCAGAACCCCTTTAAGGTTATTTTTTTTTAAAGGGTTTGTGTGCAATATTTATAAACTATTTATGAGCTGTAGCTCAACATAAACATGTATTTTTTTTTTTACGTATTAATTGAGGAGTAGCGCAACGTTAAAGTCAAAAATTGTATTCCAGTATGCCAAGAGAAATATATTTTTCTGATATCTTTTTATTGTTAACTTCATCCAGTTTTCATGCTATTACCTCCTGAATTATTATTATTCTGTCGAAGATAAATTAATATTTTATAATGTGTTAGCTTCCACCACATGCATTCAGTCCCCTACTGTGAAGTTTTATTAAAGTTTAAAGAATGTTACAAATGTTACAACCTGCTTTGGCTAATGAAAACAATCTGTTTAAGGAGTTACATGTAAAACTGCTGCAAAGATTTTAATGAACACATTGCTGGCTTGAGGGTGCATTTGGGGAATTCAGCAGGTAAAAGCAATAGAACTAAAAAAAAAACAAACCCCATAGAGCAAGGATATATTATTATATAATGTGATAAAGATTAAAAAACAAAAAACAATGTATGTTTACATTTTTTATTGCTTTTAACCATTACCCAGGTAAGAAATGGATTACCCGTTTAGAGATAAAAGGCCGTAATCTGTATAATCATTACTGAGAAAGGGGCAGCCACCAGGTGATTCTTAAAGGAATACAAAATGGTAGATTCCCAATTTATTTTTAAGCAGCAGATTGGCATTAATTCAGATGAATCAATAGTACAGCACACTAATTCATATAAAGTACATGTATCTATTCAACTACTGTATACTTAGTTTTCTCTCTGCAGTGTTGCCATTGCTGCGAATCCAGCAGAATCCTAGGAGTCAAGCAAAGGTATTTTCTTCTTATGGTTTATTCTTTATGATCATCCCTGTCTTCCATCTTATTTGGATTCCCTTTCAGGAACCCCTAAATGCTGTGTTCTGTGTACACAGTGCCACAAAGAAACAGAGAATCATTTTTTAACTATACTACATCTTGCAGCTTTGGATATCATTAAGCTTTCAAACATTTTATAGAGTCCATAATATATATATTTCTTGTTTCTATTGACTTTTCCAGGAACAAACTGCTATTCAATGCTCTTATTGTCCATTTTTAATCTAGTTGCAGCAGGAGGCATGTGTATTTTAATGTTGTTTTCCTTGTCAGAATAAGACAGATTATGCTGGTTACCATTTAAAGCATGAAAAGTAGTTGATGAGGTACTCAATGTATTCCTCCTTACCATTTATCAATTCCTCATGTGTATACACTTTTGGGTTTTCAAACTATTTTTCTCTGTCAAAATATGTGTTTCCCTTTTCCTGGTTAAATATTCAAAGAGAAGAGGCTCAATACCTAACCTGCACCTGTCTTTTATTTGACCATATTATTTAATTAAAGAGTATAGGTTGCCAATTCATTATCCTTCCCTTTTTTAAAAAAAGCACTTTAAAAGGTATGAAAAGTTTGGATAAAACATTATTTCTATTTGACATGTATACATATAGAAAGCCAACTTAAAAATTAAAATGTAAAAATTATTTTAGGATCAGTAGTGCTTGCCTCTTGTTTAAACAGCCCTGCTCCCCCAGCCCTTCTGTGTACAGGCATTTCCTGTATAGTGCAGATAAGCTCTGCCTCCTGAGTGACATCATAGTACTATTCAGAGAACATGTTCTTGTGTAGAATCCATTTCCCTTCTCCTTATATAGAGCCTATTCCTAACCCTGAACATGTGCAGATAAGAGCTGTCTGACCACCTGTGCAGTCGGCTGTAGAGAGGGAAGTCAGGGAGAGGAGGTGGTTTGGATACATCCATACAAGGAAATCATTCACAGGTACAAAGCAATTTCACAGTGATATTAAGCCCTGCTGAGTTAAGAGGTGAGTCAGGAGTTTCTTAATCGATATTTTTGCTTGACAATAGGTAAATAGGGCTTTCTTTATAGACAGGGTTTACTTACCCTTTAATATATATTCACTTATTTATAAAGGGTGATTTTTATTTTTTTTTGTTACTTTACCTATTTATCAAGCTGTTTTCTTATCCAAAGACCCACTTTGAGCATTTGGTAATATTTTAACTAACCAAGTAAAGTAGATATCCACCTCATATTTATCAGTATCAGTTTGCAACATAAATTAAAACACATGTAATTTATTAAAGCATAAGTTCACCATAACATACATAAGAATGGTCCATTCTCCAGAAAAGCTACACATACATGGATAAGAGGATCTGTTTTGCAGGGATGAAGGGGTCAGCTGTTTCTGCAGAATAAAACTATATGGTCAACGTCCCTATGCTGTGTAAATTGAGTGGAGTCTGACTGATAGCTCTGCCATTTCACACAGAGAGTGGTCTCCATGTTATTGCTAGAGTGTGGGAAGGAGTGGAAAGGCAGACATTTTTGTTTTAGGGGTTCTTAAAGAAAACAGGAAATATTTTAATGTTTACTTGATAAAATGCAACAATAAACAATGTATTCAATGCTTAAATGAAACACAAATTGTTATTGGTAATAACAGTAGAACTCAACTGCTCTGAATACAGCAATTCCACAAGGGAGACTAGCAGTCTATCACTGCTTTAGAATATCTTGAAGTAAAATCCCCAGAATAGTCACTTCAGACCTAATTGGGGTATGGGTGTCCCTTACATCTAGTGGACTACCACTCTATCTCCTTGTTGGAAATCTAGGCTGTCCGTTTTCTGGTATCTTACTGATGTGTTCTTCCACAAAACCTAGTCTTTCTAGCAAATCACTAGGGTCTGTGTCTTCACAGGCTACCTGTAGGTTTATGTCTCTTGGCTTCAAACTGCCAGCAAGGGTGGACTCTTTGTTCTGTGGAAAAATATCAAACATATCAGCCTGGTGATATAGTTCTTTGTACTGCCTTCCCATTGGCTATCTATTTTGATACATATCAGCTTTGCAGTTCGAACCCTAGACTCCCTGTTCATAGACAGTTATCTTACCAATCAGCCATGGGAGTTTTTTATACTTGGTTCTCTTGTATTGTTCTTTATTTTTAACCTACTTCCTATTTTCCTTTCAGTTTAGTAACCAATCATTTTGCTTCAGTAGCAGCCTATTGAAAGCGTTTAAGCAGCCAATTGCAGCAAAGGTCCCCATATTTAGACCTGCCACTTTCAGTGCAACTTTGCCTGAGCAAGGAGTTTATTAGCTTGTGCCGGTTTCTTTGCAAGAGAGCTTCAACTTTTTCTGTAATCCATTCACTTGGGATTTCCATTGTCATTCTGCTGTTGTTCCTGTGAGATCCTGTGCTGCTGTCCTGTCACAGGGGGTTAACCTGGGAGCCACGACCTGAGAGTTCCCTTACCACAAAGGCTTGCGGAAGTTAAGAGTGAAGACCGGAACCTTCTTAGACTCTGTTTCCCAGGATTAACCAGTTCTAATCCCACAGTGTAGAAAGAATCCACGGATATCCCTGTGTTTCATTTCAATACTTCAAAACTGTGTGAGGGAAAAAGTCTAGACCACTGACTATATGAAACATTTTTCCACTTGAAATTCAAAGTTTCCAGCTGTAAGGACAGTTGTTCAGTCCCTAGCAAGATTACTACAGGTACACCGTTGGTTGGGTACTATACACCCATGACATAGGCTTATAGTCGAGATCTTAAAATTACATCTAAAGACATGCCTTTAAGTTAGTAGATAAACAAGACAGCTAGATATTCAAGCGTTATGTCTATTACTCACCTATTATTTATAGAAATGCCAAACAAATTAAAGCCAGAAAACAAGAAATATTTAAAATTCAACAGGAGTATGAAAACATAGCAAAATTTGTAAGGAGTGAATTTGTTTCCCAAAGAATGTCTATGAATTATGTCATAAAATATATGTGTAATGTCAAATTCTGTAATTGGTTTAAATGAAAGAAATATGTGATGAAGGCTTTTATTTTTGGCAAGAAACAGTAATTAGTTTAATGGGCCATATGTGATTTGTAGAATGTTAAACTGTTAACTTTTCTACTCGCAGTAAATGATGATATGCATGCTGTATGTCAAGCAAAACAAGAGAAAGGAGAATAGGAAATCTTGACTAATTCCTAAGTAAAATGTTTCTGATGAGGACAAAAGATGAAGATTTTACCTCAAGATGATTTAAGTCATCCAATTACTGTTCCCCCCATTAACTGTGTTTTTAAATTTACAACGCCATTTAAAAAAAAACTGTAGCTAAGATTTTTTTTTCAGAAGAACCTCATAATTTGAGTTAGTTTAGGCATTTTCTGACACTACCAGGTTTTCTGTAGGTGTCAGACCAACTGATTTTCCTGCCAAAGATCTTCCTACACCCTATGAAGAGCTACAAGCACCGATAATCAAAGCTAACACTCAACAGTATACAAGACAAGCTAAACAGGATAGTCCTCTTTACACCATAACAATTTATTCTACACCTCACTCCCTGGACTTCTATACCACCTACTATACCAGCAGAGACTGTGCAGTTTAACCACCTGTTCCTTAAGGAGAAATGTTCCTCTACTTTAACAAGAAATCTCTTAAAGTCAGCTTTGTATAAGATTGTCTTGAAAAAAAACAAAAACAAGGGTTCGTTACTGCTAAACTAGTTTAGGAAATATTGTTTGCTTTTTGTATCGAAATAAAATTTGGATATGCTATTTTGTTTGATTCTTTTTTTAAGGGTTTAAGGTCATCCCCAATAATATGAAAATCATTAAATTTGAGGCATGATTTTGAATGTACAGCTCTTTTTCATTACTTATCTTTATGCCCAGGCCCTATACTATCATTCTTCTTGACCATACCTAAAATCATTGCTTAGTTGTTAGGGTAACTTACCCTAGAAACCATAGGACCATTTAAAAATAAAGTGGGACATGAAGATAAAAAAAAATTCTAACTATTGAAAATTAAACCGTTTTAGAAAACTGCCATAATACGATGAATTTGAGTACAAAAAAAAAAAAAAAAAAAAAAATATATATATATAAAAATAAATACAAATAAATATTTCAGTTGCAACTGGTTAGTGAAGCCTGGAACACTGATCGTGAGATTTGTAATCTATAATCTATCCTTTTTATGATCTAGTTCTAGCAATGCTCCTGTGATCCATTGATTCAGTTTTCACTGAACTAACCTGGATGCATCAGGCTTATCTCTAGCATTTACTATGGTGTAAAATTTAGCTCTCTGCTATATAAATTATGAGAAATGATACTAAGCATATTTTATAGAGTGACATGTATCTCTCTTCCGATCTTTAGCACTACATATGGAAACTATACAGCTTATTGTTTCTACAGGGTATTTTCTCTATACAAGTACGCCTACATAATTTCTGAAAGATGCACAGACTTAAAGCACTGTACCATAACATTAGGTCAAAGTTCTCTTTGTACATCATCAGAAAGGTCTCAGAATTGTCTGGACACCAGCCCATAGTCAAAGGAAAATGACAGAACTGCAACAAACGAGCAAAATGAACAGCTGGGAAATTACTAACAGAAGAACTGTGAAAGGGCAAAACCAACATGGAAATGCTTGCGAGACTGTTTGTAACCCCAGTGTGACTTTTCTGTGTAGCAAGCACTGCATGCACTGCATGCACTAATGAAGTTTATAAGATCCAGTTAATGTACATCCTGCAATATTATTCCATAATATAGATGTACTGTTCAATTTCTTTTGTGCCCAGGTAAGAGAGCTGCACTCTGTAGAATATCAAGAAGTTTAACAGGAGACTCCATTTTGTCAAGGTCACTGAGGGAGAAATTCACAAACCAAAGGATAGACTTGCTGTTATGGGAAATGGGGTCTGTGGCACACTTGATGCACTCTTAAGGTCCCTTCTGGGAACATAAAAAGGAGACAAGGAAGAGTATCCTCATATCACAGTGGGGTTAGTCCTGGTTAACTCTAAAGTGGGAAAAACTACGGGTCTTCCAGTATTTACCCTGCAAGGACTGCAAGGGAACCCCCAAGTGTGATTTTTTTTTTGTCTTATTTTGCAAAGTTCATTATATAGCTGTTAGCATAGCGTTGTCTGAAGTGGCGCTAGTGGGTGAGCCGTATCTTGAAATTATATGGGGGGTACTTCTTCACTGAGTGGGATATTATATGGGGGGTAACTGCTGTACTAAGTGGCACTGGTATATGGGAGGATCTTCTGCGGTGAGTGGAACACTATATGTGGAGTACTGCTGCACTAATTAAGGCACTATAAGGGTGTATTCTGCACTTTACTATATGGGGCACTATGGGAGTTGAAACTGCTGCACTGTATGGTGCACTTTGGAGGGGGGAAC